>VDFB02332310.1:187622-297473 GCA_007258455.2 Sequoia sempervirens
TCGGTCATACCATTTCCCTGTGGGTAATTGTTTGAAGATGTCTTTAGGAATATGCCATGCTTAAGTGCGAATTCTCATACCTTTGAACCTAGGAAGGCCTTTGTGTTGTCAAAGATGATGGTATTTGGCAGGCTGAACCTCGTTACCAGTTCTTTGAGAAAGTTCACAATCTCCACCTCTGTCGCATTCTTCAGGGGCACGACCTCGGTCCATCTGGTGAAATAATTTGTAGCCATGAGGATACATTTATGTCCAATGTTGGAAGTGAGATTAATCATCCCAATGAAATCCAATCCCCATTGCACGAAGGGTTCTTCAACCACTATCGAATTCAAAGGCATCGCTGAGTTCTTCCTCCTTCCTGTGAAGAATTGGGATTCTTTTTAGGATTTAACCAGAGAGTATGAGTCATTGAACAATGTAGGCTAGAAATACCCAACACACATAATTTTGATGGCGATGGTTTTTGCAGAGAAATGTTTTCCTATGGGACTATTGTGAAATATGTCTATAACTTTCGTCGCCTGCTTTGAGGTGACACACAACAGAAGAACACCATTGAAGTTCCTTTTGAAAATGACCCATTCAATGAGTGTATATACGTTTCTTTGCAATCTATAGAATCTTTTCTTCTAAGATGGGAGGCTTGTCTAATATTTTCCTATCTGCATGAATCTCATTCTACCTGCCAACTAGCAGCCTTTGGACTTAGATTCATTCGTTAGAACTAGCTCAGGTTGTTCCTCTTCAGCTGCTACTTCTTCATCATGTGTCAGATATTTGCACAATCCTCTTCCCCACATGGTCTTCGTGGGTCTGACCTCAATGTCATATTCAAGGATTTTAGTAATCCAGTTGGACCTTTGTTTTGTGATTTCTCTTTCCATAATGTACTCGCGCACATTGGAATGCATGACATACACCACCACCTTGTTGCAAGATATGAGATGTTAGAAATTCTTAAGCCCCTTAACGATGGACAATGCTTTCCTATTGACGAAGTTATAGTTAATCTTATAGTCCTTTAAGTTTTGGGAGTGGAATGCTATCAGATGTTCTCCCTTTCCATCATCATCCTTCTGTGTCAAAATAGTAGCGATGCTAGATTTTCTACTAAACACATACATTATGAAGTCCTTTGATAGGTCTAGATTTAATAGAATAGGAGTTGAAGAAATAGCCTCCTTAACCTTTTCAAAGGATTCTCTCACCCCTTTTATCCATTTGAACAACTGATCCTTTTTGAGCATCAGGGTGATAGGTCTAATCAAACCTGCAAAATCATAAATGAATTTTCTTACAAAATATACCTTTCCCAAGAATGATTGAACTCCCTTTTTGTTGACTAGTAGGGGAAGTTCCCTGATTTCCTTCACCCGCTCTAGATCGATTGCAATTCCATCTTTAGACACCATGTGTCCCAATAGTTTTCCCTATGACACTCTGAAAACACATTTTTTTGGGTTCAGGGATATCCTGAACTCTTGGCATTTTTTAAAAACCATTTCTAGATGATCAAAATGGTCATCTTTTGACCTAGAGAATACCATTAGATCATCCAAGTAAATTAAAATGATCACACTGATCAATTCTCTGAAGGCAATATCCACTGCTCGTTGGAAGGAAACTCCCACATTTGAGAGGCTGAAGGGAATTTTTGCATAGGAGAACATTCCCCACTTGGTAGTGAACATTGTTTTGTGTTAGTCCTCCTCTTTGACCTGAATCTAGTTGTAATCGGAGAAGCCCTCCAGTAGAGAAAGCATTTATGAGCTGACCACTATTTCCAAGATAGACTCCATGGAAGGCAAGGGGTAGTGGTCCTTCAGGGATGCTCTGTTCAGATCCTAGAAATCAACACATAGGCGAATGTCTCCATTCTTCTTTCAAATAGGAACTAGGTTGGACACCCATGTGTTGTGATTGATTGAGAAGATGATCCAGGAGTGAATTAGATTTTTCAACTCTTATGCCATTAATGCCTCAATATTAGGATTCATTGGCCTCTACTTCTAGCAGACAGGTTTTGCTCCTTTCGTAAATTCTATAGTATGCTGGATGATTTCGAGATCATATCCCTTGAGGTCACCATATGACCAGGCTACCACTCCATATTTTTCACAAAAATGTATGATCCTTTCTTTATCATGATGTGGGACATCTTTTTTGACCTTGAGCTTCCTTCCATCTCCTACTTGAAGATTTGCATAATCGCTTTTGTTCGCTACAAACTTCCTCTTGTCATTTCTTGCATCATCACAATCGAATAGATTTTCAAGAGTGACCAATCCTTTTGGAAGCTTGTTAGACCTTAGCTAAATAATTTTCCCTTAATAAGATTCTTCTATTCTCGGTTGGAGTTGATCAAAAAATTCTCCTGAATGCTAAATGAATGAGGCGATGTGTTCATCACTTTCGAACACTTTCCAGCTCTAGTCATTATCTGGGATTTTGAGTTTGACAATCACTCACACAGAGTGTACATTATCAATCAGGTTAGAAATAGGGTCAAATTGAGATCTTATCACCGCCATGCAATCTATAGCTGCATTTTGCTCTCTAGAGACCATTTGGATATTGAAGGCTTCAAAGCTTTCAATCAGGTCCCAGACTCTATGTCTATAAGATCTCATGCAAACATTCTTTGTTGTGGAGACTCCTCAGACTTGAATGACTATCAACTCAAAGTATCTAAACACCATTATTTATTTAATATCCATCTGCTTTGCAAGACTTAGACCTTGAACTAGGCCTTCATATTCAACTTCATTGTTCGAACATGCAAACTGAAAGTGAAAAGACTTTAGTCTCTTTTCATTGGATGGGGATGTCAAACATATCCCAACTCCTACACCAACTTTACATCTTGCTCCATCAAAATGCAGTGTCCACAACTCTGAGGCTTGAACACCTTCTCGTTCCTTCATGACATTTGGAATCATTTGATATTCATCATAGATGACATAGGTTCCTAATTTGATGGCATGATAATTTCCAAATGGATCATTGTCTATAAATTCACTCAAGAGGACCTCTTCTTCATCTATTCAGTCTCCAGTCACCTTCTCATCCTCTAGTAACTTAGTACAATACATTTAATCTTTGGTGATAGAGGTATGAGTAGCCTCAAAATTGATCATGGCTTCATCTACTACATGTTCTGAATGCAAAGGTTTAGACACTATCTTCATTTTAGCTCCATGTTTGGTTCTAAGAATTAAGTGTGACCAATCTAAGGAAAGATATCCACCTATCTTGGAATTAAACTCTCAGGATAAGCAGAGATTGAACATATGAGGAACATCAATGATCATAGTATCTTGTGGAAAAGTAATACTAGGGTAGGAGAATAGAGTTAGGGGGAGGTTTTTAATGAAACCAATGGTTTCAACTTTGTTCCCATCAAGCTGCATAACCCCTCTATTTAAAGGTTCATATCTAAGTCCTAAGGCTTCAACTATTTGCTTGGGCATAACTATGGTGCTAGCACTAGAGTTAATCATAGAATTTTGCAACACCTTCTTACCCATAATGAGAGTCAAGAAGAAGGGTTTCAGTTTAGGTTTACCTTTACATTCAGCAAAGGCTTCTTCTCCATTGTTTGTGAGGACTTTGGCCTAAGGTGATGAATCGATGGCCCTACCTTTGGGGGGTTGCTCTACCGGCTTCGTGCTTGCATCTTCCAGTAGGGCCTTCTGCAACAACAACTTCTACTCTGGAATAGCTAAGATATCCCAAAGAGATACATTAGCAGAGAATTTCTTTAATTTTTCCATCACATTGAATGGTGGTGGATTCAAAGACTTCTATTCCTTAGACCTTGTTATAACAATCTGCTTGCGCAACAAAGATTGTTGTGCAATTACAAAGGTACTAGGAGCTTGGTCAGGAACACTTTTGGGTTGTGGGATGACTTGTTCGCCTGTGAATCTCCTCTTTGAGTGAGTTCTATAATCTGATTGCACTTGTGGGGCCTTTGAGATGAACGTCTCATTTGCAAACACCACCTCTTCTTCTTCCATCCATGAGAAGAGTGTGTGGTCAGGAGTTATATCCATTTATTGCTCTAGGGAAATCCCTTGCATTTGTGCGGTGATTATTGTGTTTTCCATTTGTGGAGAGGCATATACAAAACCTCTTGAATCTGATGCCACACCTTGACTACATTGTTCTACCACTCTTTGTTGTAAATTTCCATGCGGGAAATTTTGGGGCATGTGTGCTTCGTTGCAGGGGAAGCACCAAGGATTGATATCATTAGTGAGATTATTTTTCCCCTCTACCATCTCTCTATTCAAACTTGGGTGAAAATTTTGCAACAGAGTAGGCACCGACTATATTTGACTATTTGTTTGAGCCTGCAGATTTGTGTGTGCACCTCCTTGGAACTGGTTCTGTTGGTAGGAAGATCTTCCACCTTGATAATTTTGGTAAGCTGGCTTTAGAGGCATGGATTGGTTCTACTTTATGGTAGTTATTTCATTTGAGATGTTTCACAACAACTCCTTGACATCACTCATCTCATCTTTTGAAGAATTAGACATAGAAGTAGCGTTCTACGATGTGCTCAGATATGCATACATAGATTGGGGAGGAGTAGACTCATTGGTAGAAGCTATCTCTTGGGCGAGAATCAAAAAATCTGTAAATATAGGCATAGTGGGCCGAGGTGGTAACTTTCCTGTGTTAACAAGAATGTTATATTCATCCAACAAGGTGTTCCCATCGAGGGACTGGATCATCATCGAAATGTCGGCATTGAGAGATTTCAGATAGAACATGAATGCCAAATTTGTAGGTAGATGGATTACCGATTGGATCCTTTGCCAAATCATGTGAAACTGGGCATTAAAGTTGTTCATGGCCTCCTGAGGAGCCCACTTTATGGTTTCCAACTACTAAAATAGCAAAGAACGATCTCCATTATTTGAAAACTACTCGTTGAAAGGATCTCTGAGTTGATCCTAGGTACCGATAGTATGGGATCCCAAAGTGCGGTACCAATCAAGTGCCTTTCCTTTGAAAGAGGCTACAAGTAATCTCAATGCTAAATTTTGATTGGTTTTACCATGTACTAGACACACATTCGCTACATCTTGCAGATGTTTGGATTATGTTTTTGAGCCTTCCTCGATGAATTTTGGTACAACTTTTAAAGCAGAAGCTAGGATAGGATCTCAAATGACGGGTGCTACTTGTGCTATGAGAGGGCTTCCAGCATCCCAATCGACAACATGGTTGGTGGAGGGGTTGGGACATTTACTAGACAGGTTTTGGTTCATACTATTACTAGTGGTGACTCTAGCAGGCCAGGGTTGTTTGCTATTTGGGATCTAGTAATAGGTCTATGGCTCATACATCCACTTTCAAATTAAATACATTAAAAATAGTCCCACGGGCATGCCATAAAAAGAAGTGTTGATTCCTAAAATTGCTACCAAAACATCCTTATGGGAAACTTACTTAATGGGGGACCAATTGCGCTAAACTAAGTAACCTATGGGTTTTTAAGTCAGATCCTTCTATATTTGGGGGGTTTGGAATGGGAAAAGGAACCAGATATATTAAAATAAAGTTTAATCTAAGGTGATACGCCAAGAGTTAAGTATGATGGGCATGGGAAATCCTCCTTTCTGATGAGATTTAAGGGCTTGTTCAGTAATCTGCATGTCAGAAAATAACATAAAGCATAGATGAAAAACCTAAGAAGTCTATCAAATAACATAATATAACTTCCATACACATTTACTAAATAAGAAGAGTTCAAGACATGATCTAAATCAACAAATTTATATTGAAATTATATAATTCTTGTAGATAAACTACTAAGTACAAGAAACAACACAATATAATTTCTTGTTCATTAACTAAGAAATTGAGAGGCCGAACAATATGGAATAGTCTATGAGTCTTAATACAATAATAAAAAATAATACAAAAGGCCTACAATATTTTTTCACTTCTTTATGTGATTTTTGAACCCTTTTTCTAAGAGTCAAAGTAGTATAAATAGATGATCACTCCACCGCCAGAGAGCTGGTAATTGAAAAGATTCCCAAACATGAGCAATGATGTTTGTCACAATGATTCCCCAAAGCTGTTGCAACAAAAAGATTCTGATACATAGCACACAGTCGCCTTTGAACAAGATACACTCCTTATAAAATGATGAATGTGGTCCCAAGGAAGAAGTAGCAGAACTCTCCAGGTGACATGTGTCACTCACCCATAGAGTTGGTTAGGGCATGTGGTGAAGAGGCAGGGCTCAAAATTCATTCTTCCCTTCCTTGTGATCAAATTCCCCGTAGAGAAGACACATGGAGAAGTTTGCATTTTAAGTGTTGACTGTTAGGTCCACCAAAAGGTTGCCCACAGAATGATGCAACATGGCATGCGGGCGAAGCTCGATAGAGAAGCAAGGGAGAGAGGGCTCTCAAAGACCTGCACTATTGACATGTGGTGCAAGGGCGAAACTTCAAAGTAGAGCAAGGGAATAAAATATTCCAAGGAGTGCTTGGTTGACACATGGAGAAAGCGGGTGAAGGTGCTTCAAAAGGGGCCCAAAGATATTCAAGCATATGAGGCACGGGTCGAGGATGGTGTAAAATTATCAATAATCACTCAGCAGGAGCTTTAAGGATTTTAATCCACATAAAGTAATAGCAAAATTGATTACAAAGAGGCTCACTACCAAAGGGCTCACTGCCTATAGATAGGACTCATTGTCTAATAGGGAGGCTCACTGCCTATAGATACAAAAAGATAACAGAAAACTCACCACAACTTGCACACATCTGTAGCCTTGATCAGAGAATTGCAGACACCACCAGCTCACTGCATTTGGGAGTGAAGCAAATTAAAGTACTGCTACCTTAATTCACTTTCGTACACTCTTGCTTCTCAAATTTTTGGCATGTTTCATACCTCAAATCCATAACATCTCGGCTTGTATTTATACCATCTTCAACCTTAGAAACTTTCTCCAAGGTAGGTTACACAAACTTCATATTACAAATTCAAATTAGGTCATCAACTCAACATTCTCGTGGTGGAAGAGAATGAGAGCGAACCAAACCAATACTTAACCAAGACCCAAAACAACATCTCAAATCAATCACATTCTTACTTAATTGATACTTATCCTTCCCATGGCGTGTAGACACCAGGTCAGCCAAACCTAATGAAAACACAAATGAACTTTGAAGTACACATTTCTACAAGAAGAGAATAACATGCAGACCACATAACATGCATCATCATACACTAGAACACATCTTGGATGCCATCATATTCATCTGCAACAACTGCAACAACCTTCATACTCATAACACATTCCATCAGTCCATCTAGATTATATAGACACACACAGTAATTATGAACCTAGTCTTCTGGAGCACCAAACCACAAACACCTTTGACAGAACATAGATAACACCATTACAAGCCTTCTACCAGATCTGCAAGACCTAAAACAAACCAGCGGAGGATTGCAGAGCAGATACATTTCTCCTAGTCCATAGACAAACAGCTCTGCCAGACCAGTTCACAAACTGGTCAACACAACTTTCACTCTTCATCAAACTAGAAGCTCTAATCAGGATATATCACCTAAGGATTCCCATAAACAACACTTCAAATACACACAAGCATAGAATCAACACAGAAGAAATGCATAGCACAACTCAGAGCACATTCTGAACACACACACAATTTTGTCTTCACTATTTCTCAAAAGCACTTGGTAACTCATCATATCAGCACACCTGCAACATCATAAAGATAGCTCAATGTACTCACATGAACATCTCTACAGTATCTCAACTATATATGCACAACTTGCAATCACTTGTTTCCTTTCTCTGCAACAACCTATACTGTGTTGACATCAATGAAAAAATTAATGACAACACCACCATACTCATTCATACTTGCAACAATCTCCCCCTTTGTCATTGATGGCAACACATGATGTGAAAAAACACCAAAGACACAATACACACTCTCCTTAATTTTCTAGATTAGATAACCTACACAACATTCTTGTACTCTCTTTTCCTTACAACATTCTCTTTCTCTCTATTTCTTTTTCCTTTTCACATGACTCTCTCTCCCCCTTTGACATCAATGGAAAAGAAAAAAAAGTTGGATCACTCCCCCTTAGGAGTGCACCCACATCTCATACTATAATAATGATACTTCCTACTCCCCCTGAGGAGCAGACCCCAGTCATCAGTCTAGAAAAATGAAGAATTTGTAGATCCACTGGTCTAATGCACGTCCATGTGCACCTAGTTCGAAGGAGGGGAAGTAACCCCCAACTTCTCCCAGAGATACTCAAAAGTATCCTTCAGAAGAGCCTTAGTAAATATATCAACAATGTAATCCTTTGTAGGCACATATTCCAGCCTGACTTCATTCTCCAATACCTTTTCTCTCAAGAAATGATATTTGATAGATATATGATTTATCCTTGAATTCATTACCAAATTCTTTGAAATATTTATTACACTTGTATTATCATAGGAGATAGGGATAGGCTTATCAAATATCACTCCTATATCCTTCAATGTTTGCTTCATACATAATACTTGTGTGCAACAAGATGTTGCTGCAATGCACTCAACCTCTATAGTGGATGAAGAAATTGAATCATATTTCTTGCTTAGCCATGAAACCAATCTTCCTCCAAGAAAGAATACACCACCACTTGTACTCTTCCAGTCATCTACACAACCAAACCAATCTGCATTAGTGTAAGCACTCAAAGTGAAATCAATATCCTTAGGATACCACAAGCCATAATCCAAAGTGCCTTTTAGATATCTGAATATCCTCTTCATAACTATAACATGTGTTTCTTTAGGTTCTGCTTGAAATTTTCAAACCAAACATACTGCATGCATGATATCCGATCTAGTAGCAATAAGATATAATAGTCCACCAATTATAGATCTGTACATGCTCTGATCAACTTTAGGAGAATCATCATCCTTATTTAGTTTGCATCCAATCACCATAGAGGTATAGACCGTTTTGGAGTCATCCATCCCAAACTTCTTCAACAATTATTTAACATACTTTGATTCACTTGAAGTCCAAGAAAGAAGTTCAACTCACCAATCATAGACATTTTAAACTCTTTTTGCATCTCCTCTGCAAATCTCTTGCACATACCCTCATTTCCTCTAAAGATAATATCATCAACATACATAACCACTATCAACATTCTATTTCCTTCAACCTTGAAATAGAGATTACTGTCTGCGAAGCCTTTGCTAAACCCTTGTTGTGTCAAATACCCGTCCAACTTTGCATACCATGCTCTGGAGCCTGTTTAAGTCCATATAGTTCCTTTTTCAACTTACAGAACATGTCCAGTTTATCAGATAATTGAAATCCCTCTAGTTGTTCCATGTAAAATTCTTCTTCCAATTCTCCATTCAAGAATGTAGACTTAACATCCATTTGGTATACCTTGTAATCTTTGTGAGTAGAAAATTCCAAAAAACATTCGAATAGACTCCATTCTTGCCACTGGGGAAAATATCTCCTCAAAGTCTATTCCTTCAACCTATGAATAACCTTTGCATACGAGTCTTGCTTTGTTTCTTACTACTTCATCATTCTCATCCAACTTATTCTTGAACACCCACTTTGAACCAATTATGTTCTTGTTTACAGGTCTAGGAACCAATTCCCATGTCTAATTTTTCTCTATCTGTTGCAACTCCTCTTTCATTACTCAAACCCAATTCTCATATTTTCATGCTTCACACACTAATTTAGGTTCTATATTGGAAAGTAAACATAGATTTACCTCAGCTACCACCACTTTGCTTCTTTTCTTTACACCTTCACTTTTATCTCCAATTGTCTATTCTTTAGGATGATTTTTTTGTACATATTTTGGGGTCTTAGGAGCAGGTTCCGGAGCTTCTTCTTATTCTTCAATCTATTCTTCTTCTTCCTTATTCTCTTCTTGTAGTTTCCCGTAGATAGGTTCATCTCATTCAACTTCACTTATTTCAACTGGTCTATGCATATATTCATCAACTTTTACATTTGCACTTTCAACTATCTTTCTCAATCTTTAATTGAAGCATCTATAAGCTTTTCTATTAGTTTAATATCCAAGGAAAATTCCTTCACATCTTTCATCGAACTTTCCAAGGTTCTCATCGTCTCTTTTAATATAACATCTACTTCCAAACACCTTAAAGTACTTAACATTAGGAATTTTACTAGCCCATAGTTCATAAGGAGTCTTTGTGCTGTTACCTCTGATTTGAACTCTATTAAGAATATAAATAATAGTGTGGATTGCTTCTCTCTAGTATACATCGGGTACATTTTCCTCTTTCATCATAGTCCTTGCAGCCTCTTGAATAGTCTGGTTCTTCCTCTCTACAAATCCATTCCGCTGAGGAGTTCTAGGAGCAAAAAAATGTCTTTTTATACCATGCTCTTCAAAAAATGTATTAAACTCACTAGAAGTGAATTCTCCACCTTTGTCAGACATTAAACATTTGATTCTCAGGTTCACTTCATTCTCTACCCTGGCCTTGAACGATTTGAATCTATCTAGAGCTTGAGCTTCCCCCCTAAGAAAAGTAACCCATGTCATTCTAGAATAATCATCAATAAAAAGCATAAAATACCTGTCACCGTTAAGACTTCCTATTATTGTGGGACCATAGAGGTTTTTATGAATCAATTCTAGCATTTTGGTAGTTGATTGTTCTTTTCCTTTAAAGCTGCATCTTGTTTGTTTTCCCAATTGACAACTTATGCAAATAGTATTGATGGGATTTGTGATTTTAGGAAGATCCCAAACAATTTCTCTTGAACTAATATTGATCAAATTTTCAAAGTTTACATGTCCTATCCTTCAGTGCCATAGCCAACTTTCATTAACTTGAGATACAAGACACTGACCATCAACACCCTTAAGCTGATAAATGTTCCCATATGTTCTTCTTCCTGCAGCTACCATAGTTTCGAACCCTTTTCTGATCTCACATTGTTATGAAATAACTTGCACAATAGAAGAGTATGATATGAAATATGCTGCAAATACTTGATAATAACTGAGAATAATAAGCCACTTCGAGGGGGAAAACCTCCAAATATCTCTAATGAGAACACACTTCACAACTTCCTGATGAAATAAGACTCACAACCTCCTATATATACCTATTTATGCCAAGGATATCACCTAGGCCAACTTAGACACACCTATATAAGACTTAGGCCGACCCTAAACAACTAAATAACAATATATTAATGATAATATGACTTGTAGAGAGTTAAGATAGCCACAAGTGACTATTTCATATGATGTACAATAATATTAAGTAGCATGCCCCTTCTTCAAAAGCATTGTCCTCAATGCTAATCAAGTTTGGAAACTTTTGAATGAACTCCTCCTTCCCATGTGGCATCTTCAAGCTGGTAAATTCTTCCATTGGATGAGATACTCAGTGATAGTTCTATTCCTCAGCTTCTTTGTACGTGTTTGACGAATGCACTCTGGTTCCAAAATGATTCTCCCTTCTTCATCTAGCTCGGGAAGTGTTGTTTGAGTGGGAATATTATGACCAATTACCTTCTTCAAACAGGAAACATGAAAAACTGGATGTATCTTTGTTGTAGGTGGCAACTCAAGCTTGTAGGCAACACTACCAATCTTCTGCATGATTTGGTATGGACCATAATACTTTGGCGACAACTTATTATTCTTTCTTTGCTGCTTTAGTGAGATTTGCTTATAAGGCTGCAATCGCAAGAAGACCCAATCCCCAACTTCAAAACTTCTTTCACTCGATGTTGGTGCTTTTTCATTCGATTTTGTGCCATGGCTAAATTCTCCTTGAGTCCTGAAAGTACTTGTTGATGATGCAAGTGGTCTTCTACCTAAACTCTTGGGACACCTAATGATGATGTGATGGAAGGAGGATGATATCCATAAAGTGCCAAAAATGGAGACATTTTTGATGAGCTATGAAAAGAAGTGTTATACCACCATTCCGCAAGTGGTAGCCAATCTACCCACTGGGACTGTTTCTCTGAAGTGAAACAACGTAGATATCCTTCCAAACACTTATTAACAACCTCTGTTTCCCATCTGATTGAGGGTGGTATGAAGAGCTAAGAGCCAATTAGTACCCAAACATGAGAATAAATCTTTCCAAAAGTGACTAGTGAAGATAGGATCATGATCACTAACAATAACTTTAGGTGTACCATGAAGCTTTTGGATATTCTCCAAAAAGCTTTAGCCACTACTTGCTGTAAAAGGATGTGCTAATGCAATGAAATGTGCATATTTAGTGGCCGATCCAACCACCACCATGATGACATTATGACCTTTAGATTTGGGAACGTGATGAAGTCCATGGATATCTCTTCCAATGGCTAGGAATAGATAAGGGTTGCAAGAGACACGGTGTCTTAATTGTCTCCCTTTATGCCTTTGACATACCAAACATTCATGCAGAATTTTTTTGAACATCACCCTTTAGCCCTTCCCAAAAGAAATCTTTTGACTCGTTGATATGTCTTCAAAAATCTTGAATGACCACTTACTGGAGACTCATGCAACTCTGTGAGAATCTTGATTTTAGGTTAGAATTCTTGCGAGGAGATACAAACGCTCTTTATACCCGAGTATCTCCCTTCCAACAAAACTTATCGAACTACTAGGATCACTTTTAATTGCTCGATGAGATTACTTGGCCATAACATCATTTTGCCACTCGCTTTGGCTTCCTCCCGAATTTTCTAGTAATATTGAAAGGGCACACAATAAAGGCTTCATCTCTCATCCTTCCTTGACAAGTGCATCTCGACAATATTTTCTTTTCCTTTCTTATATACAATCTCAAAGTCATATCCTAACATCTTAGTGACCCATTTTTGTTGCTCTTCAAAGATAGTCGTTGTTCCAAAATATTTTTAGGCTATCATGATCTGTCTTAACCTTGAAATGTCTACCCAATAGATAAGGCCGCCATTGTTTCACTGCATGGAGTATTGCTAGCATTTCCTTCTCATAAATAGGTTTGAGTAGATTCTTACCTTTTAATTGATGACTCTCAAAAGCAATTGGTTGACCTTCTTGCATAAGCATTGCTCCTATCCCATTTCCAGAAGCATCACATTCCACAATGAATTCCTTGGTGAAGTCAGGAGTGGCAAGTACTGGAGTTGTACACATAGCCTCCTTCAATCTCTCAAATGCTGTATTGGCACACTCGTTCCAATGAAAAGAATCCTTCTTCAATAGAGTGGTGAGATGTGCTGCTATACTACCATAATTCTTCACAAATCTTCTATAGTACCCTGTCAATCCTAAGAATCCTCTCAGTTTCTTAATGGTTTGTGGAATAGGCCATTCCATGATAGCCTTAATTTTGTTAGGGTCCACCTTTACTCCTTCATGTGAAACTATGTGTCCCAAATACTCCACCTCTGTAAGACCAAAAGCACACTTGGATGGCTTAGCATAGAGTTTATGATCTTCAAGTATTTGTAATGCTTGGTCCACATGTTGCAAATGTTCTTCCCAAGTCTTGATGTAAATCAATATATCATCAAAGAATACTAACACAAACTTTCTCAAGAACTTCTTAAAAATGGAATTCATCAAACTTTGGAATGTAGATGGTGCATTGGTAAGACCAAATGGCATCACCAAAAATTCATAATGACCCTCATGAGTCCAAAATGATGTCTTACAAATATCCTCCTCCTTAATCCGAATTTGGTGATAACCAGATCTAAGATCTAACTTGGTAAAAAACATAGCTCCATTTAATTCATCTAGCAAATCATCAATGATTGGAATTGGAAACTTATCTTTAATGGTGTACATGTTGAGCACTCTATAATCTGGACATGCGCCAAGTATCATCCTTCTTACGTACCATCACACACAGGTGAGGAGTAAGCACTTTTGGCTATGCCTAATGATTCCTGCCTCTAGCATCTCTTCAACAATCTTTTCTATCTCACTCTTTTGTATGTGTGGATACATGTAAGGCCTGATGTTCGGTGGTTGGCTCCCAGGACTAACTTATGGCATGATCATGATCCCTCTTAGGAGGAAGTCCTTTAGGCATATCTCCAAGAACAACGAGTGGCGATCAATTATAGCTTGCAAATCTAGATGAGTAGGAGTAATAGATTAAGAGACTTCTAATGAACATAGTTGGGCCACAAATCCATCCACTCCTTTCTTAAGCAACTTTTGCATTTGATGAGAGCTTACCATTTGTGGAGATTTTTCCTTCAACCCCCTTAGCTCTACTAGGCTTCCTTCTGATTGAAATCTCATGAATAGTTCTTGAAAGTTCATCTCAATTGTTCCTAATGTAGTAAGCCATTGTACTCCCAAAACAATATCTGCTGCACCCATGGATATCGCATACATTGGGGTATCAAGTTGATAACCTCCCATGGATAATTTAATGCTATGACATTTCCCTGAACAACTAACGGTACCACCATCTGCAATCAAAATTTGAAACTCTGGAGCTGGATATATGAAACAATTTAGACGAGTAGCTAACTTTTTGTTGATGAAATTATGCATACTACCTGAGTCGATCAACACTGTTACCTTCTGCTTCTTTAGGAACCCCACCACCTTGAGAGTTTGTGGAGCACTGAAACCTGAGAGTGCATGACAAGAAATGATTGGTTGAGAATCATCCGATTCCTCATTTGACTCCCTTTCATCTTCTAGTATGGGTTCCTCCTCTTCTTCCTCATTAGGACCTTCAATATAAAACAATTTCTTTTCACTACATTTATGTCCTCGACTGTATTTGCTATCATAATTGAAACACAAGCCTTTTGCTCTTTTCTCCTCAATTTGTTGGGGAGTCAACTTAGTAGGTTGTTTTGAATATCCTTTCTCTCTTGTCACATTAGCCCCTTGCTTCTTAGGAATCAAATATTTCTCCTCTACCCTGCGTGCTAAGATAAAAGACTCATTTATGGAACTAGGGCTAAACATGCGTACCTCATGTTGAATGTGATCCTTGAGACCACCCAAGAATAAGTCATTCAAGTTTTCCTCCGTAATTGAATCCACCCTTAAGGATAGATTTTAGGAATTGCTGAATATAATCCTTAACGATCCTGTTTGTTGAAGTTTAGCTAGGCTGGCGAAGAAGTTGCATCTGTGAGCTATTGCTATATTGTGCTTGGAGTTCCTCTGTAAAAATTGACCATGAGACGGTGAGCCCCTTTTTACCTCGATGAGTGCAAAGCCAACGATACCAAATGAATTGATCTGGTTCTAAATATAAGGAAGCCATCGTGACCTTTTGTCCATTTGGTATTTGGTGTACTTCAAAAAAATTCTCCATTTGGTTTATCCATGTTAGAGGATCCTTACCATCAAACTTGCGCATATCCACCTTTGGAAATAAATTCCTAGATCCCATAGGAGTACTAAAGCTTGTGTTAGTAGTAGTTGACCTAGAATTCTCACCTTGGCCGCTTGAGAACTCCTTTCTTGATTCAGCTATGTAGGTGCTTAACATGTTTCGCATGTCCGACATATCTCCTCTTAGGTCACACACATCCATCTTAATTGAGGAAATTTCTTCCTTGACCTTATTGATTTCTTCATTATGAGTAATATCCTCGATTGTTTCACCATCCTTATCAGGAGTCTTCCCCGGAGTGACAGCATTCTTTTTACCCCTTGTTGCAGGCCCCGTCATGATGGAAACCACTAATGTTGAAATAAATCACACAAATGAAACTTAAATTCTCTGAAATTTTTACTGTAATCTCCTTTGGTATGTCTTCAAAAACCCAATAAAAATCAGACTTCAATTCAACAAGATGTGCGCGATATGTAGACTCCAAAAAATAGTGTGGAAACCATAATTCTGCAATAATTCGCTTAATTCTGCTCCAATTCTTCTGAAATCTGGACTATAGCTTCTTCAATATGTTCTTCAAAAACCCTTTAAAAATCAGAAAAAAATTCGCCAAAATCTGAAAGATATGCTCTTCCCAAAATCGCCTCCAAAATTGAGAAAAACCTTGCCTCTATGGTGCCAAGATCATGCTCTGATACCACTTGTTATGAAATAACTTGCACAATAGAAGAGTATGATATGAAATATTCTGCAAATACTTGATAATAACTGAGAATAATAAGCCACTTCGAGGGGGCAAACCTCCAAATATCTCTAATGAGAACACACTTCACAACTTCCTGATGAAATAAGACTCACAACCTCCTATATATACCTATTTATGCCAAGGATATCACCTAGGCCGACTTAGACACACCTATATAAGACTTAGGCCGACCTAAACAACTAAATAACAATATACTAATGATAATATGACTTAATAGAGAGTTAAGATAGCCACAAGCCGACTATTCATAACCTGATGTACAATAATATTAAGGGCGTAGCACACATATGTTATCCTGAAACAAAAGCTTGAATCCTTTGCTACACATTTTTCCAACACTCAAGAGATTATGCCTTAACCCCTTAACATAATAGACATCATTAGTACTTTGTTTTCCATCAAAACTAATTGTTACTTTTTTGACAATCTTTGCACCAAAATCATCTCCAAACATGACCGATCTACCATCATACCTTTCAAGTTTAGGAAACTTACTTTTGTCTCTGGTCATATGATTTGAACAACCACTATCAATTACTCAATAATCTTCGTCTTGTCTAGGATGAAAGGAAATAACCAGAGTACCTTCCATCTCATCCTTCTTATTTTTTAGACTACTTTCCCTTGGACATCTTCGAGAGTTAGTAGACACTAATTTATTCTCTAAGGCTAAAGATAGGCATTCATCATTATCACCCTCAAAATCAGATTCATCATCACAAATTCTAGCATCTTCTCTAACATAGTACATTATCTTGAACTTATCCTTTTTGCCTTTATCATCTTTTCTCTTATTGTTTATAGCTCTATTTGGACATCTTGAAGCATAGTGACCAATATTTCCACATCTGAAACATTTAAAAGGTAACATACCTTTGTACTTGGTAGTACCTTTCTTCAATTTCTTTGTAAAGTTTTCTTCCAACTCCTCTGAACCTTCACTATCCGGATCATCTTTTTTCTTAGTGGCTTTGAAGGTTTTTTTTGTTTTCTCCTTTTCTTTTCCAAATTTCCTCATTTCAAATGCAGTCAAGGTGCCAAATAGCTATTCTTTAGTGAACTTCTTAGGATCATACACTTCCTCAATAGTTGAGACTTTATCACTGTAGCTCTTTGGTAGGGTCATCAAAATCTGCTCCATTACATCTTCATCTATTAGAGAACAACCTTGATTTTTTACTTCATTTACTACAATATCAACCCTCTAAAAATAGCTTGCAATATCTTCACCTTCTTCCATTTTCAAGTTCTCCTATCTGCACTTAGCTGTTAGCTTCTTTGACAATTTGACTATATCATTTCCTTCATAAATATCTTCCAACTTTTTCCAAACTTCATAAGCAGTACCCAAAGAAATAAATTTTATCTGCTCAGTTTTAGATAAAGCACTATAGATTGCATACCTTGCCTTTTCATTTTCCTCATAGGCAAAAATATCATCTGTAGAAGAAGGACCACTTTCTGGTGCAACATATTTTGTCTCAACAACTTTCCAAGTCTTGTAATCAAGAGAGATTGAGTAACCTCTCATCTACACTTTCCAGTCACTATATTCAGATCCATCAAACATAGGGATTTCCAATTTGTGTGCCATCGGATCTACCTCAAGCGGTTAAACTCTTCTCTGAGGAACCAAGACAACTAAGAGGGGGTGAATCAGTTGTCACCAATCTCATCCACAAATCTCAAACAATCATTAAATCCACATCCACTTTAATTTGTTATTAAGTATGAGCATGAAGTGCAAATAAGAAAAATCAATATCAACACAAGAAACACTAGATTTACGTGGAAAACCCAATAAGGGAAATACCATGGTGAGGATTAACTCACAATATAAAGTAATAGCAAAACCAATTACAAAGAGGCTCACTACCAAAGGGCTCACTGCCCAAGAAGGAGGCTCACTGCCTACAAATAAGACTCACAGTCCAATAGGGAGGCTTACTACCTACAGCTACAAAAAGATAACAAAAATCCACCACAACAACTTACGCACATCCACAACCTTGATCAAAGAATTGCAGACACCATTAGCTCACTGCTTTCAAGAATCAAGCACATTAAAGTACCATTTCCTTAATTTACTTTTGAAAACTCTTGCTTCTCAAATTTGTGGCATGTTTCATACCTCAAATCCATAACATCTTGACTTGTATTTATACCATCTTCAACCTTAGAAATTTTCTCCAAGGTTGGATACAGACACTTCATATTACAAATTCAAATTAGGTTGGAAAATCAACATTCCTGCGGTGGACAAGAATGAGAGAGGACCAAACCAACACTTAACAAAGACCCAAAACAACATCTCAGATCAATCACACACTTCCTTAACTGATACTTATCCTTTGCATGATGTGTAGACACCAGGTCGGCCCAACCTAATGAAAACACAAATGAGATTTGAATTACACATTTCCACAACAAGAGGATAACATGCAGACCACATAGCACACTTCATCATACACTAAAACACATCTTGGATGTAATCAGATTATCCACAACAACTGCAACAACCTCATACTCATAACACATTCCATCAGTCCATCCAGACTGCACAGACATAGTAATTTTGAACCTAGTCTTCCAAAGCACCAAATCATGAACACCTTTGATATAACATAGATAACACCATTACGAGCCTCCTACCAGATCTAAAAGACCTGAAATAGACCAGTGGAGGATTGTGAAGTAGATAAATTTCTCCCAGTCCACAGACAAATAACTCTGCCAGACCAGTTCACAAACCGGTTAACACAACTTTCACCCTTCATCAAACCAAAAGCTCTAATCCAAGATATATCACCCAAGGATTCCCATAAACAACAGTTCAGATCCACACAAGCATAGAATCAACACAAAAGAAATGCAGAGCACAACTCAGAGCACATTCTGAACACACACACAATTTTTTTTTCACTATTTCTCAAAGGCACTTGGTAACTCATCATATCAACACACCTGCAACATCATAAAGATAGCTCCATGTACTCACAATATCTCTACAGTATCTCAACTATACATGCCCAACATACAATCACTTGTTTCCTTTCTCTGCAACAACCTATATTGTGTTGAAATCAATGAAAACATTAATGACAACACCACCATACTCATTCATACTTGCAACACTGGTTGACTTTATAATGCCAGGTGTGGGGGTTTAATACCTTGCTGATAGTGAGTAGAAGGGGCCTGTAGGACCTGCAATTTGTAGGTACCTACAAGTACCTTTAATCAATGCTACCCAAAAAAACAAAAATCCACCTCTGAATAAAAATAAAGCCTGCTTTCAATATACACTTTTTTGATTTTTAAATTTTTTGATTTAAAAAAAAACCAAAAAATTAAAAATAATGCTGACCTTTTTAATTTTTTCCCTTTTTTGAATTTTTGTGTCGTAGGAGTCCATACAGGGGTCATACGGCCCTTGTACAAAAAAAAAATCCTTAGAAGCTCCCAATGTTGAAACAGGGCAAGTTTATAGTCAAAATTCATTGAATCGGCCTCCCAAATCCAACAATGAGGTCCTTTTTGTGCCAAAATGCACAAAAATCATGGCTATCCTTCAGATTTGAAAAAAAAAGCAACCACTTCAAACCCTCGCAAATCTAACCACAAGAGTCCAAATCAAGCAAAAAAAAAAGCCAAATCTAACTTTCTCAATAACTCTGAATCCAACGATGAGGTCCTTTTCCTGCCAAAATGCACCAAAAATTTTCCCACCTCCAAAATTTGTAAAAAAAAGTAAAGGGGATTCCAAATCTGACGCTTGTAACCCTTGTTGAAGAAAAAATATCATAAATCGAGAAGGGGTTGTTGAATCCATGCTCTGATACCATGTTATAATTATGAAAAAACATGAGCCAGAATATCAAACAACAAAAAAATAAACCTTCCATGCTTGAGAGATCTGCAATAATGAACCTCAAGAATCTTCAAGGAAAACAAGAGTCCTCAAAGGTTGAGAGATCTATCAAAATGAATGAAATCTTGAGAGATAATACAATGAGGGTTGAGTGCTATATAGGAGCCACCCTAAATGGTAAAGGGATTAAATCATGACAAGTGTCAACATCTCATGCAATGAGACAAAATGATCTAATAATAGCTCACTTTAATTAACATAGAAAAGTACTTAGTTAACTTAATAAAGCAATCCTAATTTTAGCTTAAGTGCATGAGAATAAATTAGACTAATAATCAATTAAAAATTAATTAATTATTAGCTAATGCATGATTACTCTAACATAATCCACCTCAGATGGCTATGTATCATTTAGAGAATTAGTTAGATATGTGACACTTCTCATTTTCCACTTGGCAGATCATTTTTTCCACCTTGAGTTGAGCACTCCTATAGTGACTCAAGCTAGTCATCCTATATGTACAATATTTCTCATTATAAATATCATCCAATTTTCTATCAATCTATTTGCATATTGATTTCATTTTTGTGCATCCTTTATTCTCATGGGGTTGATGTTTGCTCTTGTCTAGATTAATCATCCTTCACCTAAATTCCTTAAAAAAGTATGGAGGATATTGATAAGCCTATAAGCCAAAACCTTTGCTAAACTTTTGGATGAAATATTTAGCAAAGTGATGGGCCTCTAGTTCTTGATTTGATATTTATCACATTCCTTGGGTAAAAGCTTGTTGATTCCCCTATTAATATTACTTCCCAAGGAGCCTTTTCTAAAAGCTTTATAATATACAATGAAAAGGTCTTCATTGATCCAATCAATGTTTTTTGTAAAATTCAGCAAGAATTCCATCAACACTAAATGATTTATCATTCTTGAATGTTCTAATATCCTTTACAATCTCATCCTTGGAAATTTCCTTAGCAAGCACTTCATAGTCATCCTCAAGAATTTTCTTTGGAATGATATTTCTACAAAGCTCTTGGCATTTAACACAATCCAAATTATTGTCTTAAGAGGAGAAGATATTATTGTAGAAGGTTTTAAATTCCAACATGACCTAAGTAGAATCAGTCACATGCATAATATCAATCCATAATGATCCAATTTCCTTCCTATACTTTTTCTCCTTTATGTAGTTAAAGAATAATTGAGAACCTTTGTCACCATTATTCAACCAATTCATTTTGGATCTCACCTTTAACCTTGTATTTTTTTATTTTGTAATTTGCTCAATTTTTTTTTGACATTTACCAACTCCTCATTTAGGGATTCATTCTAGGTATCATATTGCAACTTAGATTTAATGGATAGAATATTCTCCTACAACACCGTCTTAGATCTCCTTCCATTTGAGGATCTCTTTTTCCCCACCAATTGGAAAAGAATTCTCCAACTACTAACATTAGTGTTCCATTTGTAAATGTGAGAACATTTTTTCATAGGATTTTTTTTGTTTCTCTTAGGGTGAAAATACCTTCATTACAATCCTCAATATTGAGAAAATTAGTATTCAATTTAAAATTGACCCCTCTTATTATTTCACTGTACTTTCCTTTATTGTGCACAAAAGGATTCTAATTTCAATAGGATGGTGGACCGAAAGAATGGAGGGGTGAACTTTAACAAACTTTCCATTATCAATCTAATCAACAAAAGAATAATCACTATTGACATAAAATCTATCCAATTTGTTGTAGAACCTTTTGGGCCCTTTTTGAGAATTGCACCAAGTAAAAAAATGCCTCTGCTATTATTTTTTTCTCTTCTAAAGGATCAAATAATTTCAGATATTTTTTCATCTTAAACCAAAAAAATATTTTCTTTCCAACCTAAATCCATCCCACCGTTTTTGTTCCTTTTATCTTCTACCATGTTAAAACCCCTTTCCACAATCCAAGTAATATCTCTAAGAGTATTTAACCATTTCCAAATATCAATTCTCTCTGTATAATAATTGGGAGAACATAAGGATCAAACACCAAATTCTAAACCATCTATTTTTAGGATAATCTAGATCCCTCTATTGCATTGAGAATAACCATGACCTTCGATATGTTTACCCCATTTATTATTAATAAAAATGGTTGTACCACCCTTCACTTTTTTATTCTTTCTGCAAAATTTGATAGCATCCTTCCAAATAAAATTTAGATTGGTTTCAAAAAAAAAACCATTAACTTTGACTTCTTGAATGAAGAGCATATCAAGAGTCTTAAATTGTTTACAAATACTCTAACAATGTATTCATATCAGGGGACTCAAGAAATTCGACATTCTAACTAATGGAGATTAGGTTGATCAGAATTGATATTAGATTGTGCCACTTTAGAATTCTTGTATACTCTATGAAAACATTTGGAAATTTTTTCCTCTTTACCTTTTCCTTAGATTTGGGTTCACAATCCTCTATGAAAACATTTGGAAATTTTTTCCTCTTTACATTTTCCTTAGATTTGGGTTCACAATCCTCTCTACGAACCTGCTACCTCTTCTTCTTATCTTCTAGTTTAAAGGGATTCTTTTCATTTCTCAAAATTTGGTCATCATCATTTGAAAATAATAAGTTATCAACAACTTTATTATCAAAATTCTCCTCAATAAAATTCTTATTTGATAAGATTCTATCATCTTCACTTGGCTCTAAAGCACCAAAGATATTAGAGTTAAGACCAATAGTATCTTCAACCTTTTTGTTGTAGGCCTCTTGGATTTTCTTTTTAATTTCCTCAAGAACAAGTTATTGAGTTTTATTTTTATGCCTCAAGTTCTTCTCCTTACTTTCAGAGTGAGAAACATTAGAATGTATATTATGAAGGTCTTTTTGCAAGTTGTTAGATTCAACAGATGAGCGTTTTTCATAAGCGTCTTTGACTATAGAGTGAAATTTATTAGAGGGCATGTGATTTTTTCCATT
Organism: Sequoia sempervirens; assembly: GCA_007258455.2. Lineage (NCBI taxonomy): Eukaryota > Viridiplantae > Streptophyta > Pinopsida > Cupressales > Cupressaceae > Sequoia > Sequoia sempervirens. The sequence continues at coordinate 210,632 of VDFB02332310.1, forward strand.
AGGGTTCTTCTAGGTTTTTGACATATTAAGACCAAAGGTTCTTTTTAGTTTAGGGAAATATTTCTTATTATTTCCCTCTATTTTGTAAAGAAAACAAGCATTAAGACCACCCATGATTTTTTATTTATAAAAAATCAAATTTCCATTCAATTTTTTAGAAATTTGGTTAGGTAATCAAATTTCTAGAGAGAGTGAAGCAAGATCTCTCACATACAAATGAGGAAGGAAATCATGAGATTCATCCACTCTAAGAACTGTATCCAATGGAGAAAACAATTGGTGAATAAAGGTCCAAAGTTGAGGCAGAAGGTTCTTTGTTGTAACCCATCTAGGTACTAAGAAGTATAGATCTTCTTCATTTAGCATATTTAGGGACCAAGAGACCATTCTAAATATTGCTTTCCCCATATTCCAAAACTTTTTTATTTAAGTCACTTTATTGCAAGGCATGATTCTTAAAAAGTTACAAACAAGACCTTTTGAATCACACCACAAAATGAAACATGAAATCTAATATTTTAACACTAGACATTATATATCTAATCATAAAAAAAACCTTATCATGAGGATATTGTCCCTATTAATAGCAATAAAAAATATAGCAATGTTTTTTAACCTACTTTCCTCTTTAGCAACAACAAAGTTATTACATCATTCAACTCAATGAGAAATTTCTTCAAGGTAAGAGGAAACTTACCTTCCTCTCCTTTGGTTTTTTCACCTCCTATGTAGATTCCATCCTTGACTTCAATGAAAAAAAAGCTAGCACCTTTTAGAACCCTCTCAAGCTTGTCAACTACCAAAACATCTTGAAAGGTTTTCTTGTGTAATTCCTCACTACTCAAGGCATTCACTTCACCCTCATTTGGCAACTTCGATTCCTAAGCCTCCATAATTTCATGATCCCGAAATATTAACTCTTGGTATAGTCTAGGCACTACAACTGGTGGGGGTAAAAGGGAAGGAAACTAATTCAAAATTTTGAAATTTAAAAAACATCGAACATAACATAAAATAAAATACAAAATAAGAAGCCACCCCACAAAGAGAGAAATGAGACTATGAAATTCAGAGTAGCAAAGAGCACCAAGAAAGAAATAAGGAATCAAGAGAGAGAAATAAAGGAGCTTAGATTTTCAGCTTCCATAGAGGGCCTTGGAGCTCTCTCCCATCTCCCTCGAAGACTAGGTTAAGATCAATACACATATTTTCCCAAAAGGAATTAGATATATACTTCTATTTAGGTCAAATTATGTTGGTCATACACATGCATTTTTTAGCCCTACAAAAGTGATTTTTTACATCCTTATACAAAATTAACTTGTATCATCTGGGCATTAGAATAAATTACATCCTTGAAAACTAGACTCAAAATCCTCTATTGCTAATAGTGGCATGGTATGATGGTTGAGTTGTTGTGTTGTTTTTCTTGCCATCAAGGTTCAAACCACATTGGGGTGTAATTGTTGAGAATTTTTATTGGGGATGAGGTCCCCCATTTGTGACCTCACCAGTTCATAGCTCTAGGTCAAAAGTGTTTACCCCTCTTTAAAAAAAAAAGGAATCTTATATTTTATATTACTAGACCTTGTTAAGATTCTATGTGTAAGTGCTTCAATTTTTAACTCCAACTATGACAAAATTTGATTTCAATAAAAACACTTCAAATTTTTGGCCAACTAGACCCATTATCTTGCACTTACCCCAACATTCCTTTCACTAATGCAATATTTCCTTTTAATTTTTTCTTATTTTAATTATCTATGACATAAAGTATATTTAAAACAACATAGATAATATATTTACATGATATAATACATACATATATGCATGTATGCATTCATACATACACACATGCATGCATATATCCCCATAATTGACTCTTCATTTTATAATTAATTAACTAAATATTTAATTAATTATTATTCTTAATTCATCTTCTTCCCAATTTCTCGCAATTAATTAATTAATTATCCTTCACCCTCCTAAATAATTATATTTTTCACTTTGCTTCTAAACATTAATTAATTTAATTAACTCAACCTTAGCTCCCTCACTAATTATTCTAAACCAAATTAATTTTTTAATCCCTAATTAATTAATTAATATTCATTCCCTAAGTATCATTAACATTTTCCTCAATTAAAAAAATATTTTAAATCCCCAACCCTATGGTCATATGATAAGTGTCCCTACCCCTCTTCAATGCTCACATATATGTGAGCATGCATGGATCACCATCAATTTCCACCTTATATTTTTACTACTCTTCTCATTGGATTCTCACACATGTGTGAGATCCTCTTCCCCATGTATAGCCACCCTACACTTTCTTCTTCCATCCACATATCACTCTCATTGATTTCTCCCATCTTATATTTTTCATTTTCTATACACTTGTCAAACTCATGTTCTTCCCAAGATTTGGTCACATATGTGTGAGCACACCTAGCCATCTTCCCTATGCCACATGTCAGTGTCTCAATCCTACACCTTGTGATACTTGTCACAAGGCTAAGCCTTCATCTTCTCAACCCTCCATTTCATCTTTCAAAAATATATAAATTGGAACCTTTCCCATCAACTTTCATCAACCAATTTGAGCTAATTTTATGCTATCCAAAATCATCCAAAAATATCCAATTTATCTAAATATTATGTTTCATTCTTGAGAGAAATCCACATGCATAAGAATTAGGCAATCAAGAGAGCAAGTCAAGTGCATTTGGGTGCATCCATTTTAGCCCTATCAAATGGATTGAAAGGTAAAATATAAGGTATAATAATTTTAATATTGTATTTTTTTATTTGTGTATTTTAACCATTTCATCATCCTCATTTTGGAATGCTTGATGGGACCCACATCCTTGAAATTAAAATTTTTTCTTCAATTTTTGTGCGTTGAAGTTATAGGTCAAACAATGCTTACAACTATCATTCAACACTTTTGTTATGATTTTGGCACTTACATAATACTATATTTATGTCTGAGCCTTCAATGCTATAACCCTAGTTTTCATGCTAACAAAGTCCTTTGGTGCTTCTATCTTATAGATGCGCCTCTATTTTTATTTTGGTTGTTTATAATTTTTCTTAACTATTTTTCTTGCAAGTTTCTAACTATTGTGTTCCTATGTTTATTTTGTTTATTCATGTATTTTTTGCTAACCATCTTACTTTGATGCTTCTATTACTCAAAATATGTGCTTACATGAAACCACACTTCAAATTAGTGAAATTAACACCTACATTTTCCTTCCTTTTATGTTACAGTTTTAGTATTTGTTGTTTTTTCTTTCTATTTTACTAGTTTTTAGTCATCCTAACCTTTCTATTTTTTGTTTCTCTTTTTTTCTGTAGAAAACTTCTTACAATTTTGTTATCTCTATGTATGTTGGTGATTTTGACTATGGATCGGGATTTTCACACATAACAATGCTTTCAAAAAGTTAAGTCAATTCTTTTGTCACAGGTATATTTTTTATTATTTTTGTGCTTCAATTTTATTTTTTGATGCTTTCAACTTTAGGTGCTTGTAATATTTGGTTTGGTGCTTTCTCTTTGTTGTAGTTTATAGGTTTATTTTTTATTTTTTTGTTAACCATTTTTCTAATATGTTATCTAACCAAGTGGTACAATTATCTCACACTTGCCAAAGTCAAAGGAAAAAAACTACTAACATATTTGATGCAGGTTCAATTGTAAAAGTTTGTTACTTTCCACTAGATTTAGCAATAAATTATAGTAGTGGGTTAATAAATATTTATTTTTCCTACCTTAAGAAAGTGTGGTTGGTATATGCTCTCCCCTTATGCTAAGTACAATCTTGGGTATCAAAACCTCACATTCTCTCTTTTTTTAGATTAGATCCTAAGTTGTGCTAGCTTGTGTGTATGCTCTCCCCTCACACCTAATGTGATCTTGGGATAAAAAAATCCTAGCACTAATCTTTCCCATTAGGAGGCCCACTTGGGCATTTCATCACCCCAATGGATAATCTCAACCACATATTTTGATGGGGTGTATAAAGCAGGGATAATAAAAGTTGTACCTCAATCCAGTCATGTCATGTTTTGTAAATCCTTGGGGCCGTTGGTGATTCGGGACAAAAGGTGAAGGTTTGATCTAAGCTTTTGTTTGGCTCTTGACCCATGCTTGTAGATCTAGTTTTCATGGATTGGGCCCCACATACCCTTGTGGTGTTTTGAGTACTCCCCTATGGAACTTGTAAATTCTAGATTAAACCTTTTTAGTTGTTAGTTAGTGTGGTACATAAAATGTGTACCATACCCTATAGTTAGTCACAATGGATATCTACATGGTGAGATAGAGCTAACCAAGGCAATTCCTTTTGGCCACCATTGATAAGGTAATTTGAATGTACATGGCTTTCTTTAGCGACCCACTTAATGGTAGAAGGCTTAAGTATGTTAGTTTCTAATGTGGGCTCACACTAGTTAACACACCTACTTGAATAATTTAGAGAATGTTCTCAAAATTTTGGTATGTTTTCATGTGTTAAACTAGTAAAATTTATTCAACCTTACACCCTACAAATTTAAGTATACATTGTGGCTTTAAAATTTTTTATTTCTAAATAATCCAACCAACTACTCTTAGTAGTTTGGCACCTCTACCATGTCAATCTACATGTATACTTATTTTGGAATTTGTGAATTTTTCTTTTTGATGCTTGTGCTAGTAGACACCTTTTCCCTATAAGTCTATTTCTACACTTTTTTTCGTGCTTGTTCTTTGTGCTTTTGATGCATTCACCAGTTGGTGCCCCTTCCTTGTTAGTTTATGCTTGTAGATGTGTTAGAACCTACAATATGTCCTTTTGATGCCTGCACTAGTCAATGCCTCTAACTTTACAATTTGTGCTTGCACCTTTTTGTGCCTCTTCCATGTGTTGCTACACTTTCACTATCACACAAAAATAGACCAATCAAACTCTTGAAACAAATATATTACACCTTGAAAACCAAATCTTGACATTGGTAACCATAGATAGACATAGCACAGTTAGTAAACCAACATAAAAATATTTCATCCCCTATACTAAAAACAATAGTTATCCTTCACTAACCATTAACCTATTCAAATCATCCCTCCATCCATCTCACTCTATTTTTTTCCACCAACCATTATATGATTACTGGACTTAGGTTATTCATGCACCAACCCTCATAAATATTTCAAAATTTCCTCAAATCCCCACTTAATCATTTACAACCATGGACATAACCATTCTTCTCCCATTTTGGACCTTGGACTCATAAAAACATTATTTATCTTTCATCCATATTTTACTATCCAAAATTTGTACTCTCATCTCCAATTATATCTAAAAATCATCCAAAAAAATCAAACTTGTATAAGAGTCAAATCTATATCCTTTTATCCTTTTATCTCTAGCTTATACATTTCTTGAGAACTTTGCTATCTCAAGTAGTGTATTAATTCAATCCTTTTATAATACTTGGATAAATTATCTTATGACCTTGTAAATTCTTAAGTTAGTGAAATCCAAAATCCTCATCCAATTTTACTTAGGAACTTTCTTATCCTAAGTGAGAAATGATAACATCCTAACCATCCCCAGTATCTAAGGATCTAGATTTAACTGATGCAATCTATCATCACCTCTTGGTCTTCCATAACATCACCATCCAAAAATAAACCTAGTCCAAAGGTCTAAAAACTCTCAATCCAAAGAAAAATATCACCTCAAACATCCTATTCATCTATACATTCAATTTCTAAAACATAAATATCTAAGTTCAAAGTCATCCCTTATCCATAAATATTCTTTGAAAAAAAAAAAAAGTTTAAAACCATCCTTCATTATTATAAACATCATCAATTAGACATAAACATATTTATTCCACATAATCATAAATTCAAACATCTCTCACTTCACCATTAAACCAATATCCACATACCAAAATAAGCACAACTAGGTCCACCCTTGCATGCCACTTACAAGGTCTCAAACCAAAAAATTAATGAAATAAAACACATTCACAATTAGGATTCCTTTTTAATTTTTAAATTCTAAATCACAAGGAGAGGTCACGTTGATGTTGATGTCCACAAATAAGTTCAAAAAGTGGAAGTGTATTTCCCAATTTTTAGAATTTGTCATAGTTGGACTTAAAATTTTAAGCACTTACACATTGAATATTAAAAGGTTAAGTAATAGAAATTTAGTATTTTGAGTCTAGTTTTTAAATATGTAATTTATTCTAATACCCAGATAATAAAAAATAATTTTTAATACTCATGTATAAAAACCACTTTTTAAAAGTCACAATTTTAGGACCATACCATGCACATGTACAAACACTAATTTGACCTAAATATAAGTATTTTTATAATTTCTTTTGGGTAAAGATGTGTATTATAATGAAGATTGATGAAAATATTTTTTTATAATTTTTTTCTTAATATTTTTTTATTTATTAATTTTTCATTGGTCCTAATTACTGGTTTTTAAAACCCTTGTGTATTGACACCATAACTTGACCTAAACTTATCATTTTTTGAATTTTCTTTGTTTCATTGTGTAAATAATTGTTTATAGATTGATTCCATATGATTTGTTTAGAAATTAAATTGACAAATTAAAAGTTATAAAAAAAAATGAAAACCTAAGATTTCAAGTTTATGGAATTGTTTCCTCATAAATTAACTAAAAAATAGAAAAAATATCTAATCATTATAAAAGTATATATTTGAAAACTAAACATTGTCATCTATAATGGGTTTTAATTTCATGAAACAATTTTGAAAAAAACCTCATCAGCTATATTGCCAAAGTTAGTTTTTTTCTCTTGAAATTGTCTGACCTTGTACTGGCAAGTCCAAGGATAAACTTATTAGGTTACCATGCCTTTTATGTAGAAGTTTTCAAAACCAACTTCAGAGTCCAAGAACACCTACATGCAAAGAGATACCTATCACAGGGAAGAGAATGGAGAAAAAAGAAAGAGAGGGTTTGAAGCTCTGTAATATGAAATATGTATTAGCAAAACAATAGAATTGAAAATATACAATGGATCAATCCTTAAAAGGAGATCATGCAAACCTAAAAGTAACCCTAATAGGTAGACATTTAATAATTAATATAATTATTAAATGTCACAATATGAAAACTAAAGTGAAATCTTAAGAGAGGAATAAAGGTAACTTAATTAACATAATTAAGTTAAAAGCTTTACTCTAACACCCCCTTAAGATGAGCAAGAGTGCAGCTACAAACATGAAAGAAAACAAGGGTCCTAACAACTAGGCTTGATTAGGTACTCGAATACAACCAAATCTCTATAAAGTGGAGAAAGGGAGAAAACCTCATGGGAACAAAACTCACCCCCAAAAGAGAAAGGAAGAGAAAGAATTGCACTAATGAAAGAAGGATAGGAGGTGGATTACATGATACCCCTCATAGACAACTTCTATCATATAAGTACATATACAATCGTTTCCATAGGAGAGATATAAAGAGACAAGAAGGCCCCCCCATAATGAAGAAACTCATGTTGCAATGGTAGATGCCTGATGTAGAATCCAAAAGGAGATCCTTAAGTGGTAGATAATAGTCCTCCCCTTCAGAAGAAACAAATCCAAAGGATGATGTCGAAGAAACCCTGTGAAGAGTGATGAACCAATCTGTCTCAAGATGTGTGCCATGATAGGATGCTGAAGAATCTCTCCAATTAATACATTTTCAACTTTCAGAGCACTAGCGCGATAGCGACAGTCTGATTTGTTTAGGAGGCACCGACCGAACTTGAAAAAAAAATGTTTTTTAAATTTTTATTTGATTTTTTTGAATTTTGACCTCAAAATTTGTGCCCTGAGGTCGTATGGCCTTGGGGCCAATTTTTTTTTGCCTCCATGAACTGTGGCCAAATTGGACAAGATTTATATGAAAATAGGGGTTTTTGGGCACTGCAGACTCAATGGTGAGGTTCATTTTGTCCAAAAATGCCCAGAAAATTAGGCGACCCCTAGAGCCACAAAAAAAAAATAATTTGGCTTGAAACCCTTGCATAGAAAAATGTTGTGAGAGAATATCTTCAAATCACGAACAAGCAGCCATAGGTCTGGACCTCTGATACCATGTAGAAGTTGTCAAAACCAACTTCAAAGTCCAAGAACACCTGCATGCAAAGAGATACCTGTCACATGGAAGAGAATGGAGAAAAAAGTGAGAGGGTTTGAAGCTCTGTAATATGAAATATGTATTAACAAACAATAGAATTAAAAATATACAATGGATCAATCCTTAAAAGGATATCATGCAAACCTAAAAGTAACCCTAATAGGTAGACATTTAATAATTAATATAATTATTAAATGTCACAATATGCAAACTAAAGTGAAATCTTAAGAGAGGAATAAAGGTAACTTAATTAACATAATTAAGTTAAAACCTTTACTCTAACATTTTATGAGCCTAAATCCAAATGAAAAGAATGTATTATAAGTTTCAAACCTTTTGGAATGAGTACCCACTTTAAAATGGGTACCTATTCTAAAAAATGAATGGTTACCTATTTTAGAGGTGAAAAATGGTAGTTCCCTTGAATGTGGACCCAACTTCTTGCACTTAACTCACATAACAACCAACATCTCTTCAAGCACCAAGTATGGGTGAAATAATTGTAGTACAACCCAAATACTCACCAAGGTTACACAAATTTTCACAAAATTATCATAATCAAGAACTCATGGAAAGAATCATCATACTAGATCAAGATAATTTCTTGTTACAATTAATCCAAAATGTGACCAAAATTCCATAATAATTTGATATAACAAAACTTAGGAAACAAGACCCTCCATTAAATGTAAAAACCACCAATCACCTAGAAAACTTATGGGGATCGCATCCCCTTAGATTATCATACAACCTCAATAACCCACATATATTTTAAATTTTATAAAACGTGGAACAATTGAATCTTATATCATAACCAATTAAAATTAACCCCTCCACACAACTTAGAGTCAACATACCATCAAGAGTATTTTACTCTAGCACACATCCCTTTACACTTCACCAAACTTTAAATCAATCCAAAAATTTAATTCAACAACTTCAAACATTCATCCCACCCCTCAACACCACATAAACTTCTCTCCCACCTTGCAACGTTCCCCATCCATCTCTCCAACAACATACAACATGTATAATGCATACATCCAACCTAATCCTTTATCAATAACTCAACCCACCCTCTTCTAAAAAAAATAATTAAAATTCAACTCACTTTCCTATATCATGTTATCAACACAAACCCTTTAACCAACAAAACATAGAATCATATAATCCCATACATTCAACCTACATGTCAAACAATATTAACCCCATCAATATTACTCAAGAGCTTCAAGATATGTGAAACATGATTCAAGACCTCTAAGTAGGACTTCACAAAAAGCAATATATGTTTGATGAAATATGTCCTTATCTATTTGGTAGGTACATTACCATGGAATGCTTCCATAAAAAAATTAAAACGGATAAATATAGTAAATATAAAGGGAAATGTGATCCTAGAAAACATATCAAGGAGTTCTACATAGCTTGTTAAGAAACATCCTATAATGATATATATTTTATGATACTATTCCCTCTACATTTAGGAGGACAATCATTGGAATGGTTCATTTACCATCCACATGGATCTATTACCACTTTCAAAGGCCTAGATGAAAATCTTGTTGCACACTTCTCTTATAACATTTCTAGTATATATTTTCATGGCCTTGTGTTGAAAAACAATTGGTCACTATCTTTGTGCAAAATCTAAATCAAGAAATGGGCTTTAATTTACAAGTACAAATTCTAACTCCTTTGATGAAATCATAGATAAATAATTAATCATGAAAGAAAATTATAGCCAAATATTTACTAAAATCTAAGTGTGGGGTTTTTCTCCCAAAAAGGGTTTTCCCTACGTAAATCACTGTGTTGTGGTATGCATGATATTTATGTTTAAGTTTTTATAATTATTAAAGATATGCAAATTTTTGCATTATCTTCCTCTCAAGATTAGTGTAGGAAGTTGTTTTTCTACCTTAGCTTCCTTACATAATGAAGAATCTATTGAAATGAATGAAATAATATGAACAATTATTCTAACAAAAGAAATTAAGGTGGGTGAACAATACCTTGAGTGGCCCTTGCTCAAGTTGTTCCCACAGGATAAACCAAATATGCGCTACTTGAATCCACTAAACATAGTGGTAAAATGGAACATCTTCATTGCATAAAACTAAACTCTCACAACATGAAAATAATATTCACATATCTTTCATTCATGAGTTCATATCTATTACAATTGATAATAGAAAACTAACAATGCAAAATTTTCTACTAGAAAACAATACTAGAAATATTAAAAACACATATATCTCTAACTAGATCCTCTCCTCAACCACTGATCCAACTATATAGGTTGAAGAGGAGGTTTATTTTCATAAGGATTGAAAATTGAAATTAAATGAAAGTGTCTACTCTCCTTCAGAATAGAAAGAGACAAAGTCTTTACAATAAAAACTATAATTAAAAAAATGGAAGAAGAAAACTAGGTTTGCAACTCTTATTTAATGGCATGGAAAATATGTGCTCTGCACAAACAACCACAACAATTTCCTTGTTCATCAAAAACTCCTTTGTCCTTCCCTCATCTTATTGAATGATTTGATGACTCCCAATCAATCACTCAAATGATTTCCTTAATCAATTTCTGCAACTGTCATATGCCCAATCATTCTAGAATCTCCCTTGCTTATCAACCTAAAATCCTTTGGTTGTGGGTTGAGTTCTCCAATTGTTGTGAGTTTATATTCTGGCTACAAGGAGTTAGTTCTCATCCAAAGTATACATACTATTAACAATCATGAATTAAACATAAATTTAATTTGCAATTCATACACATTCATACAAATATCAACATATCATAATCATATTCCCACTCATTAAAGTTTAGTTTAGATTGCATAAAGGATATAAAAGGTATATGAATTTAGGAATGTGTGTGAAATAATAAGCTTAAAGTGCGTAAATGATATGGAATAAATAAGAGAAAAATAGATATTAATCAGGCTTATCAAGAGGGATAGTTTGTTCCTTTTGAGCTTCAGTCTTCTCCATAACTCCTTGCTCATCCTCTTTGTTGATTTTGTTCTGAAGGGATTTGTAACAATAGGTTTTGAGTTTGTGGAGGAGCAGATGCACCTTTGTATTTCTCCATACAGTCCTTAGGGGTACCAAAATCCTTTTCCAATTTAGTTTTCATGTTTTCAACATTTCCTTCAATATCCTTCTTTTTCTTTTCTAGGTTTTATTTACTTGATTTCTCTACACATAAGTACCAAACCTTTCAACTATTGTATCTCTAGGTTTTCTCAACGCAATCTCTGCAAGACCAGTGCATTCAAACTCATCTACCTCATAAGGTGGATCTGGAACCCAAAAATTTATGGATTCAACTACTTCCATCTAGTAGTAATTTCTCTGCTAACCATAAATGTTAATTCATTATTATACTTATCCAAAAATTTACTTGGAATCCTTTCTCTCCCTTGCATCCTTGTTTGAAAAGGTTTAAATAATCCCCACAACATTGAATCACAAGACTCTTTACCAGGAAATCTTCTCAAACTATCTAATTTGAATGACTACATGAATATTATCTTGCCATACAACATTCTTCTCTCTAGGAAACTCATTGAGAAAGTAAAAAATTAAGAAAATGATAAGAGTATTGTTAGGTACCAAAAGCATAGGTTTTTAAAGAGGGTGCTAGTCTCTTAATACATTTTTGGCCAACGAATGAGGCAATTATGATTGATCACCTCCTACTCTTTAGGCTCTGCTAGACCTAGGCGGGTGTACCTGAGTGATATTTAAAAAAGATTTGAAGGATTGAGAATGATCTATGAATTAGGAAATCTACTCACAATGGCACAAGGGGGTGAAGTAGATGCAAGGTTTGATGACTAATTCCTACTGTATTCTTTGAGATTAAAGTGTGTAAATAAAGTTTATATGAAATTGTTCCAAAATTGACTAGTTCCTAATCTATTGGGTGAATGGAGTGAATGGATGGATGATGATTATGGAGATAGATTTGTATGATAGGTAAAATTATTATTCAGCTTAACTCTAACTATTGGGGACTTCTAAATGTTTGGATCTTGTACAAATGTGTAGGTTTGTCAGTTACTATACTCTTCTTTAAAGATCCTAGTGTTATTCCCTCAAATTATTGTGATGCTATGAAAGAATTTTTAATTCTTAGTTTAAGGGAAACCAATTAGATTAGTTACCTTAAAAGAATTTTTAATCCCTGAGGGAACCAATTAAAATAAATTAACTGAAAAGATTTTTATTTTCTCTCACTAGAACCCAATCAAAACAATCACACAGCAACAACAAATATGTCCTGACAAATTCTATAAATTTGAATAACTTGAAAAAACCACTTTGGAGACAACACAACGACATATAAACATGAAATTCGACACAATAATTGAACACTGAATATAGGTCATCAATTAAGCACAATCTTCTCCATTATATTCCTTCAAAATGATGTTACATTAATAGCATAAGTCTTTTGATATGAGATGGATGAGTGGAAATGCTATATGAATGTAACATACTATTATTAGTAGTGATAATGATGTGATGATGATATCCAAAATTGGGCCTTGGTTTCCCTATTTATACAAGAAGCAACAAGCTACAAGCCCATTTACAAAAGGTTACAATGTTTTGTTAACTAAAACTACATAAACATAAAAATTTCAAAAATTCGTTAGTGGATGCATCATGATCTGTTAATCTTCAGCAAGTGCCCGTGATCACCAAAGACCTGTTCAAGGCTCATGCACCATGATAATGCATCCATAAATTCCAAACTTCCATACTCTACTTCTCTTCACTTGGCTCATGCAATGAACATGCTAATCCTTGATACATGCTCGATATACCCTATTTTTGCATGAGTATTTGTGTTTATGATATCCTTCATTGCATACTGAAGTTCAAAGATTATTCCTAACTACATATGTCTCCTTTAGAGCATCCTATCTTCATCATTAATTTCATCAAGAACACTTAACAGTTAGTGGCCTATCTCATCTTTCCATATGTCCCGATCTTTCAAATTTGTCTCCTCAAAGAAACTAGGCAGGGCCATTCTGAGTGGCTGATTGAAGTCACAAATGTTATAGAAGTCTTCATGTGCATTCATAAGTTCCTAATATTCTTGGAGCACATCTTTGTTATCTCCTATCTTTTCCTTGATTTGTAGTCCCACCTCCTTCATTCTTTCATTTAGTCGAGTGTGATCCTATATGGTTGCATATGTTTTGTCATGGATGATCTAGATATTATCGGCAAGTCTAATCATAGCATCAAATCTCTTACATACAAGCTCAGATGCTATTTCAAATGTAGTGGTTTTAAGTTTTTTCTTTAATTCTTCTTGTCCTTGATGCATATTTTTATACTTATTCTTCCAATAGGTGGTCTCAAATATTGCTTTGAGCACCTTTGTTTCATGTTCAATCAATGGTGAATAAAACCTTGAGGAGGAAGGCAATCTATATTTGTAAGTTGTTACCTCCCGCTTTAATCTCTCATTCTCTTCCATCAAACCCTTATTATCTCTGACCAATTTTTTAATTTGAGCCTTGTTACACTTGGCCATGTTTACATTTGGATCAACAGTCTCCACAAGATCTGTATCCCCTACTCTCTATACTAGGAGGTGTCCAAAGATCTGATTGTCATCACTAATAAGATAAAGCCTCTTTCCTGGTGGGTAAAGTGCCCACATCTGTAAAGTATTGTTATTAGGGTTATACCCTAATCCAATATATATCTTATCACTGGCCTCATTTTTTAATTGCAAGGTCTTATTTTCCCTTATCATAAAGCTATCAAACATAATGTCTGAGCAAGTATCCTACCTTAGAACAAGCATGACCCCAACTTCTTGTAATAGTGCTCTTCCTCTTTCAGGAGTCATATTGTTCATCTCTTCATCAACTTCATACTGGAGCTCCTTCAATGCATCTACTTCTTTCTTAGGATTAATTTCTTTTAGCCTTTCCCTTATTACTATTCCTTTATACTCATAAATAAAAGCCTTAAACTCAGAGGTTTGAACAAATGTGTCATTTGCAATGCTAGTGAAGTCATCAAAGCATAGAGTAGAAGGCATAAAAGTCTACCTTCCATAGCTTTTTAGGTGCATGAAAGTTGAATAAGCCAATTTCCTTACAATTTCAAGGTATACAACTTTGTTTGGCATAGTTTTAGGAAGTAAGAATGGGACTGCCTCAAATCCATACACTTTGATCATAGTGCAATCCTCAAATGCATACCAGTCCCCCCAATTGTGGTTCAATTTCCCTTCAGAACCCTTCTCTTTCGGTCTGATGAATTTTTGTACTTCTAGGGACAAATTATAGTCACACTTGTGGCCAAGCAGCTTATACAAGGGTTTGAAAAAATATTCCTCAAAATACAAATAGTGGGATCTTCCAAACCTTCTGTCGCATATGGATGTCCACATTTGCATTGGCCTATAGTTCTCATCATTTTCCAGATCTTTAACTCTCAACTTTTCTCCCCATATTTCCATTGCCTGCAATTCATATAATATCATGTGCATAAGAAGTGAATAGTGCTTGAAGTGTATGGCATCACTATTGTTCTTAATGGCATTAAGAGTAGTATTAATGGCTTCAGATAAATATTTTGCGTAATCATATGGCCTGGCATCTTGGATTTAGATATCTGCAGCTAGAACCATGGGAGCTATAATTATGTTATCAGGGGCATATACTCCTAGTACTTGGTTGGCTGAATAGTAGGTGTACTGGTAATATTCCTCAAATAAATCCCCAGGGAATGGGGGCCTTTCATCACTAGAAAACCTTCTAGGTTGATTTCTTGGACCCTTAGGTCTGTGCAAAGGTAACTTCCACTTCTTATAGCTAATATCCATAGTCTGATATTCTTCTTGTAAATCTCTCATCCGCAATTTTTTTTTCAAGGATGTATCTAATTGAAAAACCATACAAGTGCAATCTCATGTTATGATAGTAAACTGTGATCCATCGTGAGAGTGGATTGCTCTTGTTTTTGGATTGTAGTTTCTAGCCAGTGCTTTAATCAATTCTATGTTAACAAAGACATTAGGCATCACAAGCTTCCCTAGATTCAAATTCCATGGGTTCAAGACTAGCCTATGTCTATATTTCTTTCTGTAATGATATATAAAAAATTCATAACCCATGTGTGGAGTCCATATGTCTCTTATATTTTTATGTTTATCTTCCAATGTTTCGCATGAGGGGTTTAACTAAGCTGCTCTTCTCAACTTTGGCCCAGACTCAGGACACTAATCTATCAAATCTTGGTTTAATGGCCTAGCATCCACTTTTTTCCTTTTCACTTTTGGTTTCTTAGGGATTTTGTCCATTTTAAACCCTACTTGTACTGTAATTCAAGCTAATTTCTAAAAAATACGTTCAGCTGAGCCAAGAGCACTTACTTGAGTGAAAGTTGTGATTTTTGAGCAGCTTTTTGTCATCCAATTCCATCTTCTTAATATCCAGCCACAACTCATAGTAATTTTGATTTCTTAGGAGTTTTATTTATCGATATTTGGCACACTTGAGCCAGCTTTGGTTCATAAATGGCACTCGTACCACCTTTCTAATAAGCTTGCAACATTAATAGCAGTTGTCTCTTTGATAATCTCTTCATTCATGTCAACCCAATGAAACATTATTTCATGCTGTCGAAGAGACTTCAATTATATTGCCCGTTTCTCTCTTTGATATGTCCATGATCATGTTTTAAAATGTCAAAGAGAAATTTGAATTTCTCTCTTCGATTTTGCAAGGTCTCTTCGATGACTGCATATCATGCTCTTTCCTTTTGGAATTTTGACATATGAATTTCAATGAGACCGGTAAGCATCTCTCTTCGATAAGCTCATGTCTCCTCGACATACCCACATTCCTTCCTTCAACAACATTCCTTTCGATGACCTTTATGTGACTTTGAAATGACTCATGCTCATCTCTCCTCGATATCCCTCAGTCTCATCGATAATGTACATTCATAGCTGCGATTGAATGTCGAACATACTTTCGCTAAGGTTTGCTCAATGTTCACCTGTCTCTTCGATGTGTTATTGTTAGAATCTTGAAGAGACTTCCATCAATGTTTTCTCTATGTTTTCATGTCTCTTTGACATTTTGTTCTCACTTATTCTTACAATGTCAAAGAGACTTCTTCATTTCTCTCATCGACATACTGATGTCTCTTTGATATTACCATTTGCTCGACCCTATTCTTGCCAGTAATTTATCATTTATTTTATAATAATCTCTCAATGTTCAAGAGATGTTTCTATGTTTCCTGAATGAACAATAATCCCATATTTTTAGAGTATCTCTGTGACTGTATCTTGTCTATGAGACATGTTAAATTTTCTCTTTGATGCACCCAGGTCTCCTTGATATATTCCTCTTCAGGTTATTGGGGAGATAATTGAGGATGTCTCCTCGATATATGAGAGTATCCTTGTTATCTTCATTGACCTTCTATTGAACTTTTCGAGGAGACATTAGTCCGACTCTCTTCGATATTATACTGTCTTGGAGACATATGTCATGCTATCGAGGGAGTGCTCTAAGGGAAGGATTTATTTTACAGTGATAATGAAATGCCTTACTTTATGGAATATGCATATGAGGGAATTTTGTGTTTATTATTCAAATATAGTAAAAATCAAGAGTGAGGGTTTTATGATGGAGATGGAATGAAAAGGATATGTGAAAGCCAAGGTGGAAATTTTAGCTCTAATAGTGGGTCTGATTGGGGATGAATGAATGTAAGGTCATTGCAATAATCCATAAATGATCTATGGGAAGTAGACCATGGGTGAATATGATTAAATGGGATGGAGGGATGAGGATCCTAAAACTACTATGCATGGAAAACATTTTAGAAAAAGAAGTGTTTTAGGAATTGTCCATGCACTAGAAATTCTTGATCTTCTCCTAAAACTACTGTGCATGGAAAATTATTTTAAGAAAAGAAATGTTTCATGAATTGTCCATGCACTGTAAATTCTTGATCTTTTCCTAACATGTTTTGAAGATAGTAAGAATCTTCACCACCTTTTCCTGTAACAATAAATGGTCCTATCTAGAGAGCTTCAAACTTCCCATGTTTCCCTTTATCTTGAAACCTTGCATTCCATAATAGGACAATGTTATTCACCTCAAACTTTATATCTTTCACCTTTTTTTCAAATAGGTACTTCGTTTGTGAATGCATTTTTTTATTTTGCTCCTAGTCCAAGCTTTTGATTTCATCTAATTCTACCAACTACTCCATTCTATCGTCCATAGGTTCAGGGATGTCTAGATCTTCTTGGAGAATGAACTTGTATATTGGTAAAAGGTTTTGCATAGGCATCCTTACTTGTGTCCCATAGACCAATTCA
Organism: Sequoia sempervirens; assembly: GCA_007258455.2. Lineage (NCBI taxonomy): Eukaryota > Viridiplantae > Streptophyta > Pinopsida > Cupressales > Cupressaceae > Sequoia > Sequoia sempervirens. The sequence goes on from VDFB02332310.1 coordinate 228,187, forward strand.
AAAGGTTATTTACCATTTGACTTCTTCACTATGATTCTGTCCACCCAGACTGCCATCCTTAATTTGGAATCCCAAGCCTTTTTGTTCTTGTCTAGCATCCTCTTAATGATTTTTAGAATACTCTTGTTGCTTGATTCAGCCTGTCCATTTGCTTGTGGATGATATGGAGATGCATATGAAATTTTCATGCCATATTTTTCATAGAATTTTTTGAACTCTTCTGATCTAAAGCACATGCCATTGCCTGTGATTATCCTTATAGGTGTCCCAAACGTTGTGATGATGTTTTCTATTAGAAAATTTATCACAACCTTACTAGTGGCCTACTTTTTAGGTATGAATTCTTGATGTAAGCAAGGTGGTTGAACTCCCAAACCAACACAAAAGATAAAAAAAAATAAAGAAATAACTCTTCAACACAGTCCTATTTCCCTCTATTCAAAACTCACAACTAGAGGCTTGTAGCCCTCTAAACTCAACCTTACACAAAATTATTTTGAGAAGGGCATACAATGGCTTGGAAAACATAAATTAAGACTCACCATGGAACCCCAAACAATATACAAAAATATCCAAATATTTTTCATTGAAACAATACTTGAAACCAATAGGTTTCCTTGCCTTTTAGGCTACTCAATTAGCCCTCTTTTACAAAGGAAGTACTTCCCAAATGCTTGTTCAAAAATTAAAACTACCTTGAAAGTCACAAATTGTGATGAAAAACCACAAATTCTCCAATCATTTCTCAAATACTTGACCCCTGGACTACTGATCCATGAAACCCTCCATTCCCATGGACAAACACTAGGGTTTTATGAAAAATCACAACTTCAAGACTTTCCAAACTCATTCAATGCATCCAACAAGTTAAACTAGGTTTTTACAGACTCTCTAAACCTTCACAAGATCAATTCCATCAGTATTTCATCAAAACCCTTCTTTAGTTCCTCATTTTCACATGAAAAATGCTTTGCCCAGCCCTAGGGCATCATCCCAAACCAAAAAAATCGCTTCCTTTTCCACTCCAACCCATATAAACATCTACCCTAACATCTAACATGTCATTCATTTGAGAAACATGACATGACAGTAGGAGGAATGGATTATTACATTATTTAAACTTCAAACATAGCCTTTTTTGTCCTAACACAAGTAGTTACAGAGAATTAAAGAAATCTTCCTCTAAAATTAATATTAGACTCTTAAAATGATTTAAAATGAAAGTTAAAACATGCTAGAATAATATAAAATGAATTTTATAGCATTCAAAGCCTGTATGGGTTCGTACAAAATGTGTGAAGTTTAGGAAGATAGTGAAAATGTAGAATTAACGTTGTTTCTTTCAATGGGAATCACATTACAATCATCATCAACTACTCCTTGAGCCTTGAAGATGATTTTTATACATATTACCTCCAAAACATAACCACCCAATGTGCATAATTGACTTTTGAAGTGCTTAACCCTTCATATTCCCCAAAGTTACATTTTTGACAATTTTTTATTGACAACATTTGCATCTTTTTGTGCAACTTTTACTAACTTGAAACCTACAACTAAAAACCCATCCAATTACATAGAAAATGGTATTTCTAGACCTTATTTAGATTAAATAAACTCCAAACATCCCTTGAATCACCTATTGACCAGCCTATTACATCTTCAAAAGATCAAATTTACACTTAAGGGTTTAGGTGCTCCGACACCATACAACCCCACTAAAAAGAACTCATGCCACATGAGTTGTGTCTTGTACCAGTTTCTCCAAGCTTCATACATATTCCTTTGGTTTGAAAACACTTCCCATTGTTCCAAGTACTGAGATCTCATGATATGCCCTGCATTCTTATTCTTGTTTGCATATGAAATTGTCTTCTTTCCAACATTCAGACTTGATGTCTGTCCTCTTTCCACTCCTTGATCAAAACTTGATGATGTCTTTGTCTTTATGCCTTCAAAAAAATTCTTATAAAAGGTTTCTTGAATTTTCTTCCCTCTTCTTTCATTTTCATAGCTATATATGTCCCCAACTCTTAGTGCACTTTGTCCCTTTACCTCCGTCATCAATCTTCCTGTCCTACCAACACCAAGTTCCCTCTTACTGTCCTCATATCCCATTGCACTCACTATACTATCAGATTTATTAACCTTTGCACCTAAAAATATTGCTAACTTTGCAAACTTACTCTCAACTATAGGACACACAATGGTACCCACCAAAATATTATCATTCAAATTCACTATCAACTCCTTTACTACTATATATACTTTTACATCTGTTGTCAGATAATCCTCATGCATTGAACTAATTGAAGTATCCATCTTTTTTTATACTCTTGCAACCTATACACGTCCCTTCTTCCCACACATGATTACTTTTTCCTTACCTTTCTCATTTCTACCAAAGGATTCAAAACAAACTTGCATCCATCCTTCACTATAGTATGTGTTCTCTCTTCCATCATACATTGCACACCTGTCGTACTACCAGGGCCTACCTAGGAGTAAATGACAACAATCCATAGGAAGAATATCACAAACTACCTTATCCTTATAATCCCCAATCTGAAACTCTACCACAACTTGTTCATTGACCAACAAAGATTTCCCATCACTAAACCAAGACACTTTATATGAAAACTCATGAGGAACTTTATGTAAATTTAGTTTATTTACCATCTCACTTAACAACATGTTCTCTGTAGAGCAAGAATCAATAAAAATTTTGCATACCTTATTTTTTCACTTACAAGTGGTCTTTAAAATATTCTTTCTTTGCAATGGTTCCACCTCCTTTGTTTCCTTAAAAATGGTCTTCATCATCATCAACATTTCCCCTATTTCAGGAGCAACATGTAAACTTGTAGAATTTGTACTCTCACACTCCTCTTCTTGAACTAATTGAGCCTTCCTTTCAGTCCTCTTTTCTCCACTTGATGAACTACCAAACTTTTCAGGACATTTCCATGAAGGATGACCATATTCATTATAGTTATAACATCTCCCTGAAAAATTATTAGAATTTCTACCACCACTAAATCTGCCTCTACACCTAAAACGTACTCTTGTATCAACACCTTGCTCCTTACCTCTATTTGCTTCTTCTTGTTCCCCACTTGGATACTTTTTTGTAGGGATTAATCCTCTCCCTCTTGTGCTAGTACCTCTTCCTCTAACTGATTTCTCCTGCCTTCTTTTGAGCTTTTCCTCCACCCTGATTGCTAATTGAAAACACTCTTCAACAGTCTTTGGGTTAGTAACAACAAGTTCATCTTGAATATTAAATCTGAGACCACTTAGATATCTAGCCACTTTTTCAAATTCATCTTCATGCCTTCTTGACCTTATACTTAGTTTGTAAAATTCATTAGTATAAACTTGACATCTAGATCCTCTTGTTTCAAACCTTGCAATCTTTTATACAATTGAACTTCATAATCCTTTGGAAGAAAATTACCTTTCAATTTTTGTACCATCTTGTCCCAAGAAGTTATCCTTGACTTGCCTTGTTTTCTCCTCTCTACTTGTTCATAGTCCCACCATAAAAGAGCATGACCTTTGAGTTTAGTCTTTGCCACCTTCACCTTTTGTTCATCTGAAATTTCTTCACTTTCAAAGTGGTTATCGATTGTAGCAATCTAGTCAAGCAATTCTTCTTCATTTAAATTTCCACCATACATAGGAAGATCAAATTTTACCTTCATTGAATCACCTTTCACTGCTTTGAGCATCTTTACCATCCTCTAATCTTGAGGGTTTAGTTCTTCATCAACATCTTCATACTCTTCATCTTCCTCCTCTGTTTCACTTTCTTCATTCTCATCTCTTCTTTTCTTTGTCTTCAAGGTAGAAAGCCTTTCCAATACTGCATTATGTGACTCCAAAAGCTTAGCATGCTTCTCTTTCAATTCCTGCAACTCTCTAGCAACACCAACACCTTTAGAGGAATTTTTACCAATTTGTCTTTTCACCTTCCAATCACTTTTCTTCAAACCTATAGAATTCAATCGCAAGAGACCTTGTCCCTGAGCTATGATACCACCTGACATAAGCAAGGTGGTTGACACTCCCAAACCAACACAAAAGATCAAACAAAATCAGGAAATAACTCTTCAACACTGTCCTATTTCCCTCTATTCAAAACTCACAACTAGAGGCTTGTAGCCCTCCAAACTCAACCTTACACCAAAATCCTTTTGAGAAGGTCGTACAATGACCTAAAAAACATCAATTAAGACTCGCCACATAACCCAAAAAATATACAAAAAAATCCAAATAAGTTTCTTTGAAACAATCTTGGAAATCAATAGGTTGCCCTGCCTTTTAGGCTACTCAATTAGCCCTCTTTTACAAAGGAATTACTTACCAAATTCTTGTTCAACACTCAAACTCCCTTCACAGTCACAAATTATGATGAAAAATCACAAATTCTCCAATCATTTCTCAGATACCTGACCCCTAGACCACTGATCCATGAAACCCTCCATTCTCATGCACAAACACTAGGGTTTTCTAAAAATCACAACTTTAGGACTTTCCAAACTCATTTAATGCATCCAAAAAGTTCAACTAGGTCTTTACCAACTCCCTAAACCTTCACAAGATCAATTCCATTAGTATTTCATCTTAACCCTTTTTTAGTTCCACATTTTAACATGAAAAATGCTTTGCCCAACCCTAGGGCATCATCCCAAACCAAACAACTTTCTTCCTTTTCCACTCCAACCTATATAAACATCTACCCTAACATATAACATGCCATTCCTCTAAGAAACAAGACATGACAATAGGAGGAATGGCTTATTACATTATTTAAACTTCAAATAGAGCCTTTTCTAGCCTAACACAGGTAGTTACAGAGAATTAAAGAGGTCTTCCTCTAAAATTAATATTAGACTCTCAAAATGAAAGTTAAAACATGATACAATAATATAAAATGAATTTGAGAGCATTCCAAGCTTGTACAGATCCGCACAAAATGTGCAAAGTTCAGGAAGACAATGAAAATGTAGAATTAACATTGTTTCTTTCAATGGGAATCACATTACAATCATCATCAACTGCTCCTTAAGCCTTGAAGATTCTTTTTATACTTATTACCTCCTAAACATAACCACCCAATGTACATAATTTACTTTTGAAATTCTTAACCCTTCATATTCCCCTAAGCTGCATTTTTGACAATTTTTGATTGACAACATTTACATCTTTTTGTGCAACTTTTACTAACTTGACACCTACAACTCAAAACCCATCCAATTACATAGAAAATGGTCTTTTTAGACCTTATTTAGAGTAAATAAACTCCAAACACCCCTTGAATCACCTACTGACCAACCTATTACATCTTCAAAAGATCAAATTTTCACTTAAGGGTTTAGGTGCTCCTGCACGATTTCTATCCATTTTGTGAAGTAATCAGTTTCTACTAGTATCCATTTATGACCTCCACTAGATTTCTCTATTATTTCTCCAATGAAATCAATCCCCCATTGATGAAATGGAGCTTCAAATTGCATTGGTCTTAGTGGCAGTACTCCTTGGTATTTCATTTTTCTAGAGAACTTTTGGCAGGCTTCACACTTTCTCACATAAGTGAAAGAGTCATTGAAAACTATGGGCTAGTAGAACCCAGCTCTTAAGATCTTGTGGGTAGTTTTTTGGCTAAGAAAGTTCCTCCACAGACTCCTTCATTCATTTCCTTTAATACATGCTTTTCTTGTGATTCATCTAGGCATAACAATAATGCTCCATCTATGTTCTTCTAGTACAAGTCTCTGTCCATGAAGACATATTTTGAGGCATGCTATTTCAAGGTTATTTTATGATTTTCATTCAAATCTTTAGGACACTTTTGTTTTTTGAGATAGTACATTATATTAGTATACCATGAAGTGTGCTCAATACTGGGGATCATATTTTCTTCTTCCCCTATGTTATAGATCTAAGATGCTTCAAGGTTTGATTCAACCATGAGCTTAGCCAAGCCTTTTCCCCTTACCAATTTGGTGATTTGGATTTTAATATCAAACTCCTGAATTCTATTAATCCATCTGCACCTTCTTCCTGTAACTTCAATTTGTAGGAATACATCCTTAGTTGCAGCATTAGGAACATATGCAATTATTTTTGCTCCCACCAAATAAGGTCTAAAGGATTTTACTGCTTTGACAAGTGCATATGTTTGTTTCTTTGTAATATCATATTTTAATTTTTCTCCTTGAAGGGATTTATTGAAAAATGATATTGGTTACTTGTACCCTTCATCTTTTTTTTGGAACATTACCGCTGCAACTGTGTGGTAGGATGCAAAGGAAAATATTTGGAAAGGTTTGCTGATGTTTGGTGACTTTTATACTGGGGCCTCCTTGATTACTCCTTCGATGGATATGAATGATCAATGGCCTCTACAGTCCAATCAATCTTAGCTCCCTTCTTCAACATTTTTGAAATGGGCTTGAAAATCTTAGCAAAATTTGATTTGAACCTTCTCACAAAGTTTATTTGTCCAAAGAAAGACTATATGTCCTTTACTATCTTAGGGATGGGGATCTTGTCTATGGACTCTACTCTTTCTAGATCAATTCTAACTCCATCTTTGGAAACTATGTGACCCAACAACTTTCCTTCTATTATAACAAAATGGCACTTCTTAGGGTTTAGGGAAATACCATACTCTAGGGATTTGATGAAGATCTTTTCTAGATGTTCTACATGATCTTCTACTTTCTTTGAATATGTTGTGAGGTCATCCTGATACACCACCATTATTGTATTGATTAGATCAACAAAGGTAACATCCATAGCTCTTTAAAACATGGCACCAACATTTGTGAGGCAAAATCAAATTCTTACATATACATATGTGCCCCAAGGTGGGTAAATGCAGTCTTATACTATTCTAATTCTTTCACTTTCACCTAGTTGTACCTTGAAAATCCATCCATCATGGAAATAATTCACACCCAGTTACCCTTTGCAGCATAGCCTCCATGTTTGGTAGTGGGTAATTGTCTTTAAGAGAGGAGACATTTAAATTTCAAAAATATACACACAACCTTATGTCTCCATTCTTCTTCCTTACAAGAACCAAGCTGGAAACCCAAGTAGAATGTCTGATAGGTTTAGTAATACCTCCCTCCCTGAGCTTCATGAGTTCTTCATGCATTTTGGGCTCTAGGGTAGGATTTATTGGACTTTTTTTTTGTCTAAAGGGCTTTGCATCAGGCTTGAGTGGGATTTCATGTTGGAATAGATCTTATCTATATGCTTTAAGTTCATCACATGACCATGCAAACACATGCTTGTATTTTCTCAACAATGTGATCAACATCTTTCTGATCGTAGGGCTTATCTTCTTTCCAATGTACACCTTTTTTGGAGCCAATTTAGTCCCCAGGTTAATTTCCTCAATATCTTCTCTTCTCACTGGTGTTTGTTTCATAATTGCCTTGTCATTCCCATCAAACACCCTTTCTAGTGCAACTAGTCCTTTAGGGATCTTATTCGTTTTGAGTTGCACTACTTCTTGGCACTATTTCTTAGACAAACACAGTTTGTTTGCCATCCACTTCTTTAATTAATGCATTGAATTCAATCTCTTGGGCCTCATAATGATCAATGCAATGCAAGAACTTGATTAGATCTATGCTATCATTAAAGACCTATTGATTATAAATATTTTCAAGAACTTCTGGTCATGTCTTGAGCTCTACATGTGAGATCCCTACCAAGGTAACATGATCTTTTTTCAAGGCCACATTTTCCAAGAAGTCAACCATCAAGTTTTTGGACCTATCTACCCACTCAATGGAGAAAGCATCAAAGAGCTCTATAATATACCACACAAAATTTCTATATTACTTCAATCTCTTGTTCTTTGTGGAGTACTTTGATCTTACTTGTGAAACAACTAATTCAGAATCCCCAAGAACTGTTAACATTTTAATCCCATGTTTTGTGGCCATGTTTAGACCTAGCATCAAAGCTTCATATTCTACTATATTATTTGTGCATTCCAATGTTATCATAAATGAGTATTTGAATGTTGTACCTTCAGGTGAAATAAAAACAATTCTAGCTCGATTTCCTTCTCTACTGCAAGCTCCATCAAAGTACATTTGCCATATGCCATGTTCATTTTTAGAGACATTCCTAACAATTGGATTTGTGTTCAGTAATTAAGGGTTTGAATGTTCAATTCTAAAACTCCACAGGTATACGTCACAAAATAAATTTATTTGATTTGGATTAAAGAGTTCAATGACATGCTTTGATCTAGGTTCTTTGTATAACCTGACTTCCTTTCCATTCACAGGTATTGTGGCATAAGACAAGTCCAACTAAACATTCCCACCCACTACAGTCCATTTTCTTGATAATAACATCCCATAGTAAGGGGGAGTGTCTACCACAATAATTTCTTTCCTATATGTCGCCTCAGGGGATGATGCCAATTTCAATTCTACATCCCATATCACTCCAACTACAGGGAATGATCTGTTATCCATGGCATAGCACTTCCCATATGTAGTATTTATCCACAGACCTAATTCCTTCATGACAACTAGATGCATGATGTTGATTGCTGCTCCTGAGTCAATCATGCAATTTTTTACCAACTTGTTATTGATCACCAATGTGGTGTAAAATGGATCCGCCTAGGAGGGATTCTTTTTTAGTGTATCTCCCAAATATACTTCTGGTGTCTTTGTAATTTCCCACTCTATGACATTAACCTCCTTCTTCTGATCCTTTTGTTTGTGGGATGTGTTGGTAATCATTTTGAGTGTTGTGTCTCTGAACTCATCAATCTTCATCGGCTCCATCAAGGGGATTATCATCTTTTTCTGAGCTAGTGCTTGGGAAATGCCAAATGAGGGGGCAGTGATCCCTTGTTCAACCTTCTCAGTTTTAGTAACCTCTTTCCCTTCATTTTGAAATTTATCATTACTTAGTGTTTTCTCAAATTCAATATCTGCAGTCTCCTTTTGATCAACTTTCTGAGGCTTCTTTGTTTCACCCTTCTTTTGATTAGATGGGATGTTCTCCTTGCTCTTTTGTTCTCTTGTGAACATGCTTCTTGGTGTTCCTTGGTCTCCATCTATGGGTCTACTTCTTAGATTGTATTTTCTCCCTTTTGCCTCAGCCACAACTTTGTCTGTGATGGCCCTCTTTTCTTCCTCTGTTGGTGTTCTTAACTAAAATTGTGGTGTTGTATTGTACACATATGCTACTTCTTGTGTGTTCTCTTCCTAATTAAAGAATACTTCTTGCTCCATATTTATATTGTAATTTTGATTGTTAACATCATATTCGTACCCATCTTTAGAGGAAAAGCATCCATCATTATTCTAATGAGACCCCCATCTTAACATGTTTACAGTGTGGCCATCTCTATCCTACTCTTGTGACCACTCATCTTCCTAACAAGCTTGAGCCACTGCACAATGTTGAGGGGCATGGGGTCTATCATAGGGTGAACACCATGGTGTAGTATCTACTCCATGTGCTCCATTTTTTTCAAGGGATCAGGAGTCTCTTTCCAATTTGGTTTTCCTACTAGTCTTCCATCTTTCCAAGTAGTGCTATAGGGCATGTCATGTAGCCTTGGCCTTTCATTTCTATACTAATTTTCTTGTCTATTTTGGGGATTGTTGGGATTTTGTGGGATCCTTAGGTTATCCCTTTTTCTAATCATGCCAGTATCTTTCCTATTATTTTCTATGGTTAAGGTTTCCTTTATGCTACAATTAGACTTCTAGGGAACCTGTTTCTAAGCTCATACCCTATTTTAGGATCAAAGGCCTTTAAATAGATACTTAAAGTTGTTGGGTCAACTAATTTGGATCCGTGTGGTATCTTACTATTGAGCTTGGAGAATCTCTGATTAAAATCATAAACTAATTCATTCTAATGTTTTTGGATACTTATTAATTCATGTAGAGTGAATTCAGGAGCACATTGATTCCCATATTGTTCTAGAAATTGATCTTGGAAGTCTGTTGCAGAGGTGATTGAGGCATCTAGAAGGCTACTAAACCAATCCCTTGCTTCTTTAGTTAGAGACACCATGAACAACCTCATAAGGAAATTCTCTTGTTCCATGCCCAAATCTTGCACAAAAGCTTTGAAGTTTCTTATGTGTTCTTATGTTTTAGTTGCATTGTTCCCTGTGAATTTAGGGACAATATTTCTCCAGTTGCTATCAATGGGATATGGGTATAGTTGATATTCTAATACGTCAAATTGTCTGCTTAGGCTTGTAGAGTTTTGTAGATAAGGATTCTGAGGTGGTGGATTAGGGTAATATTGGAATCCATGTGGAGGCCGGTGAACATTTTTTTGGATGTTTTGGTGAGGATATATATTCTGTTATGGCACATGATGTTATTGGTGTGGAATATATTGTTGTCCTAGTGGTGGGTTGGATTTTGGAATGTTGCTAGTGTTCTCTAGTTGGGATCTCTGTGGTGGCACATTATGTTGAGCATGTTGCTTTGGGTTACCGACTGTATTGTAAGGTGATTTTGAAGCACCCAAAGCACCTATATTCTGAGATGACCCCTACATATTTTTGTTGCTTCCTTGTTTGTGGTGAGGGACCTAATTTGGTGGTTTTGTTGCATGGATATTTAATTGAGACATTTGTTGACTTGGATCTTCACTCTATTTTATCAACTGCTGTCTTTTTTGAAGTTCCTCTTTCTACCACTCCACATATTCTTCTATTTCTTGAGTATTCATTTCATCATAATTTTCAATGGGGGCAGAGTGATCCATGAATCCATGCTGAGACACTTCTCCTTGTTGTAATGACATCTTGTAGTCAAACACATTTTGTCTTTGGAGTTGCTCTTCATCCATTTGAGCATAAATATTCTTCATTTCCTGAGGATCTTCCTTCCAATGAAAAAGAGGATGATTAATGTTTTCTTGCTCACGTGGGGTACGAGGATCCTTGCATGGATCATCATTATGATACTCAGTGGTGCAGGGGCACCTTGGCTTAACTCCACCTTGTTTGTCAATAGTTTTGGCTTGTACCTGACCTTAGCCAAGTTAGGATCTTAGTATGTTTGATTTGGACCTTAGAAGGTCTTGTTGGTGTGTGATGAGTTAATCATTAGGATTAATGTCATCTTAGATTGCATTGTTATTAAATTTTGGCTTTAATTAGCTTGGGACAGTTTATGTTAGAACATAAAGCTTTAAATGTGTCAAAGCCATATCCTCATTGTTTGGAGATGCCAAGGGACAGTTGAGAGGTTGTTGATTCGTAATCAAGGTGTTAGAGGTCCAATGATTTAGGATCATGACATAGTGGAAGTTGCAAAATGCTGTTGTAAGGTTGCATGGCAAGATTTGTGGAATTGCATGCAACTTAACTATTGGATTCCCTTAAAATCAGGGATGTGGAGTCGAGCAACTCCCCTTGAATCATGGTGAAGGCATCCCTAATAGAAGTGAAGGCTCGTAGAAGCAGGAATGAGTGATTGTAATCAAAGTTTTTGGTGTGGAATAGAAGACAATTTTGCAGAATACTGTATTCTTCTGTGAAAATCTCGTGTGTTTTGAAACAGTGGTGTAAAAGGCATTGTGAATACTATTTTGTCACTGTATTTAGATTCATAGAATAGTTTTGAGCATTTTTCACTTGATAATTAGGTAGCTTAGAGTAGTTATTTGCTTGAATCTTTAAAGTAGATTGTAGAGGGTTTATTTTCTTTGTTTTGAGCAGTAAATCTTTCCATGGCCCCCTCATAAACCCTAATCACGGGAACCTCCTGAGATTGGTGGAATATGGAATGGGAGCCAGTCACTTGTAAATACATAGCTTTAGGAATCATGTGGAATGAAGTTAGCATTTTGAAAACCAAACCCTAGGCGAGCTCTTGTTACCCGGTTAGGAGTTTGGTAGAGAAAAGTTGAGAAATTAGGCAGGGGAAGAGACCATTATATGAAATACGTATAGCTTCAGGAAGGGTTAGTCAATATCTTCACATGACAGAGTGATAAAAGTTTGGATCAATCCATTATTAGCAACTTTGAAGAAGAAAATAGTGAAACCCTAGGTATAAGGCCTATTAGCCCTCTTACTCCTTGAATATAGGAATCAACTGTAGGGCAGAGATAGGGGCTTGAAACCCTAGTATAGATTTAAAAGTCCAAAAAGGGTATCAGGAAATAAAATTTCTTTGATAGGTTGTTTGTCAAGTTTAAGAGCAAATAGCCAAAAACCGACTGGTAAAGGCTAGTAGAGAATTAGGCCTGTCCAAGGTAAATTCATGAAAGCGGGTGATTTGAAGTTTGAACACCAAGCAAGATGCATCCATTTGGAGGTGAATTGCAAGAAGCCAGTGTCTCCAGCTCCTCTGCAAGAAGTTCAAGTCAGATGGAGAATTTGGCACTTAGATCCTTCTAAGTCCAAGGAAGAGTAAGCAGTTACAAAGAAGGTGTTGGTCTTCCTAAGCTAAGTACAAGTGGAAAACTCATAGAGAAGAGTTGGAGCAGGGCTTGGTTGGTCTTCCAAGCTCAACAAGAACCATTGGAGTCAGGTTCTAGGAAGGAGACAGTGGAAAGGTCTCTACAAGGTTTTGCAAGCAAGCTTAGGTTTCACCATACACCACTCAGATTCATGCAATGGGTCAAAGTTGTTGTGCAGTGCAGGAGGTTGTTATAGAATATTCTCAAAGCCGGTAAATGTAGTGTTTGTCTATTTAGACACTCCTTTATTCTTATTTGTATCATCCTTTGAAGGGGGAGACCCATGTTTATTTGTCCATATACTGTTCTTCTTCTTTGGACTTTCTTGATGTAGAGATCTTCTATCATTCATTTCGTAGGATGCTTTAATGCTCTGAACTCTAGGGTTTGTTCTTGTTGATGTGTAGTTTATCTTCCCAATCATACACGTGTTGCTACAAGCTTGTTAGAGTTTCCACTCACTTTTATGAAAAGTGAGAAAAAGGTTTACAACTTCTTTATTTCTTTTCCCAGTAGATTCTTTTGTTATGATGGTTTTAAATGACTCTATGATGAAGGGTTGGGATTTAGAATTGGCTAGATCCCCAATAGAATTTCCAATTTGTTAGGTCTCAAAAATGTAGGTATTTAAACCATAAGAGGGTGCCAGTCTCTTAATACATTTTTGGCCAATGAACAAGGCAATTCTGGCTGATCACCTCCTACTCTTTAGGCTTTGCTAGACCTAGGCGGGTGTACCTAAGTGATAAGGAAAATTTGAAGGCTCAAGAATGATCTCTGACTTAGGAAATCTACTCACAATGGCACATAGGGGTGAAGGAGATGCAAGGTTTGATGACTAATTCCTACTGTATGCTTTAAGAGTAAAGTGTGTAAATAAAGTTTGTATGAAATTGTTCCAAAATTGTCCAGTGCCTAATCTATTGGGTGAATGGAGTGAATGGATGGATGATGATTATGGAGATAGGTTTCTATGATAGGTAAACTTATTATTCAACTTAACTCTAACTATTGGGAACTTTTAAATGTTTTCACCTTGTACAAATGTGTAGGTTTGTTAGTTACTATACTCTTCTTTAAAGATCCCAATGTTATTCCCTCAAATTACTGTGTTGCTATGAAAGGATTTTTAATTCTTAGTTTAAGGGAAACCAATTAGTTAATTACCTTAAAATTATTTTTAATCCTTGAGGAAACCAATTAAAATGAATTATCTGAAAGGATTTTATTTTTCTCTCACCATAACCCAATCAAAACAATCACATAGCAACAAAAATAATGTCTTGACAAATTCTATAAATTTGAATAGCTTGAAAGACCCACTTTGGAGACAACACAACATATAAAAATGAAATTCGACACAATAATTGAAAACTGAATATAGGTCACCAATTAAGCATAGTCTTTTCCATTGTATTCCTTCAAAATGATGTTACATTAATAGCATAAATCTTTTGATATGAGATGGATGAGTGGAAATGCTATATGACTGTAACCTACTACTATTGGCGGTGATAATGATGTGATGATGATATCCAAAACTGGGCCTTGGCTTCCTTATTTATACGAGAATCAATAAGCTACAGGCCCGTTTATAAAAGGTTACAATGTTTTGCTAACTAAAACTACATAAACATAAAAAATTCAAAAGATCATTAGTGGATGCACCGCGATATGTTAATCTTCAACAAGCACCCGTGATCACCAAAGACCTATTCAAGGCCCATGCACCATCATAATGCATCCATAACTGCCAACCTTCCATACTCAACTACTCTTCACTTGGCTTGTGCAATGAACATGCTAATCCTTGATACATGCTCGATATACCCTATTTTTGCATAAGTATCTACATTGTTTATGATATCCTTCATTTCATACTCGAGTTTGAAGATTCTTCCTAACTGCATATGTGTCCTTTAGAGCACCCTATCTTCATCATTAATGTCATCAAGAACACCTAGCAGGTAGTGGGCTATCTCATCTTCCCATACATCCTGATCTTTCAAATTTTTCTCCTCAAAGAAACTAGGTAGAGCCATTCTCAGTGGCTGACTGAAGTCACTTAATTCATGTGTTAAGATGTTATAGAAGTCTTTATGTGCATTCATAAGTTCCTGATATTCTTGGAGCACATCTTTGTTATCTCCTGTCTTTTCCTTGATCTGTGGTCTCACCTCCATTCTGTCATTTAGCCGATTGTGTTCCTGTATGGTTGCATATGTTTTTTCATGGATGATCCAAACATTATCAACAATTGTAATCATATCATCAAATCTCTTACATACCAACTCAAATGCTATTTCAAATGTAGTGGTTTTCAGTTTTTTCTTCAATTCTTCTTGTCCTTTCTATATATTTTCATACTTATTCTTCCAATAGGTGGTCTCAGATATTGCTTCAAGCACCTTTGTTTCATGTTCAATCAATGGTGAATAAATCCATGAGGAGGAATGCAATCTATCTCTATAATTTGTTACCTACTACTTTAATCTCTCATTCTCTTTCATTAGACCCTTATTATCTCTAACCAATTTTTGAATTTGAGCCTTGGTAAATTTGGCCATGTTTACATTTGGATCAGTAGTCTCCATAGGATTTGTATCTCCTACTCTTTGTTCCAGGAGGTGTCCAAAGATATGATTGTGATCACTGATAAGAGAAGGCCTCTTTCCTGGTAGGTAAAGTTCCCACATCTCTAAAGTAGTGTTATCAGGTTTATACCCTGATCCAGTATATATCTTATCACTGAACTCATTTGTTAATTGCAGGTCTTATTTTCCTTTCTCAAAAATCTATCAAACACAATGGCCGAGCAAATATCCCACCCTGGAAGAATCATGACCCCAACTTCTTGTAATAGTACTCTTCCTCTTTTAGGAGTCATATTGTTCATCTCTTCATGAATTTCATGCTAGAGCTCCTTCAATGCATTTTCTTCTTTCTTAGGATTAATTTCTTTCAACCTTTCCCTTATTACTCTTCCTTTCTACTCATAAATAAAAGCCTTAAACTCAGAGGTTTGAACAAATGTGTCATCTGCAATGATAGTGAAGTCACCAAAGCATAGAGTAGAAGGCATAAAAGTCTTCCTTCCATAGCTTTTTAGGTGCTTGAAAGTTGAATAAGTCAATTGCCTTACAATTTCAAGGTATGCAACTCTGTTTGGCACGGTTTTAGGCAGTAAGAATGGGGCTACACTCTGATCACAATGCAATCCTCAAATGCATACCAGTCCCCCAAATTCTGGTTTAATTTCCCTTCAAAATCCTTCTCTTTTGGTCTAAGGAATTTTTGTACTTATGGGGAAAAATTTGTTGGAAAAATGAAGAGGAACATCTCATTTTGTTGTTTTGTGTTGTCATTGATGTCACCATGATATATGAGTTGCAACTGCAAGACTAAGTATGATTTTTTTCTAGTATTTTGGTATGGTATTTGAACTGTGTTGGAAAAACAAGGACAAACAACTAAGAGGGGGGGTGAATTAGTTGTCACAGAATATTTAAACTTTTCAAACTTTACTTAACTTAGTCTTAGATTTGATGAATGAATAATAAACCATAAACAATCAACACATCAGAAACACAGAGAACACCAAGATTTTTTATGTGGAAACCCTGTTAGGGGAAAAACCACAATGGATGTTAGTCCATAATAATATACCCTATTAAAATAATAATGAAAATAATAATGGGAATGCACATGCATTCGGTCACTCTTCCTAGAGCTCACTACTCAAATATACAAAAGGGCTCACTGCCCAACAATACACAGTAAATCAGATTAAATCTGAAGGTATGAATTGAGAAAATAGCTTCTACACAAGCCTGATTATAGTTCCAGTTAAGCACAAAAAACCTTCTTCACACTTCGCTCAACCTTCTCCTCACTCTGCTTTGCAATCGAATGAATAGATCAATATTCACACTTTCTCTTCTCTGGATTTTCTTCTCTTTCCCACACACTCACACTTCGCTCACACAACCACTCTTATATATCTGCAACATGAAATACATCAACAACTTAGTCGGCCAAAAATATAGAACATATTTGCAATGTTGGCCAAAATTTACAAATAAATTTTCAATGTGGATCAAACACCATTGGATAATATTATGAAGTGACCTAAAACAATATCTTCAAGTGCGCCAAACATTCAAATTTAAATCTTCAAGCATCCGCAACACGTTACAACCATCATGTCAGCCAAGAACATGAAAACCTGATCATACCAAGAAAAATCTTTGACCACGAGCACACTGATTAATGCAGATGTACAACAAGGATAGAGAATGATCTAGAAGCATCCAAAAACAACAAGAACTAATAGAGAATCATCCAAAATAATAGAAATTACTAAAATCACATAAACTTCAATCAAGAACACTGACAAAACCCACAAAAGTACTATTAGAACACAACTGTTCATAACATGATCAAATCTTCATGTGGACCTCTGAAACTTCTGGTAGATGATCTAGATGCTCTAAAAAATAAACCCTTTAGTCCACAACAATTGATCTTCAATGTACAAAACAAAAAACCTTCATGACCTTCATTGTTCCATTGGAAGCCTACAACTCTTCCTTTAACAATTTTCTCAATATCCTCGACATATACAACCTTCAATAAAATAATGCTAATAGTGTTGACATCAATGACAATCACATCAGCAACACAACCACAACATCCAACAATATCCCCCTTTGGCATTGATGGCAACACATGATGTAAAAAATACCATCAACACAACTACACTTACTCTCCTGTGGTTCTGAATCTTCTCCTCAAATACTCTTCTCCCCCTAAAAAGATTTTTCACATTGATCTTCCCCCTCTTTGACATCAATGGAAAAGATAAGCATTATCTTCCCACATACAAACTCTGAACCACATATCTGCACATCTGACTACTCCCCCTAAGTAGCAGCCATGAGAACATCAATCTGGATCAGGAAATATCTATGAAGCACACATATTGATGTAAATAAATACATCTTTAGTTCATATCAAGAGGGGTAATTACCCCTAGCATCCCTCTGAGATACTCAAAAGTATCCTTCAACAACGACTTAGTGAAAATGTTTGCAACCTATTCTTTGGTAGGCATATACTCCAGTCTGACTTCTTTCTCATTCACTTTCTCCCTCAAGAAGTGAAACTTGATTGATATATGCTTGGTCTTAGAGTGGAGCATCGGATTATTTGATATGTTAATTACACTTGAGTTGTTATAGTATATGGCAATAGGTTCATCATATACTACTTTGATATCTTTCAACATCTACTTCATCCACATCACTTGAGTAGAGTTATTTTCAGCAACAATATACTCTGCCTCAACAGTAGATAGAGAAATGGAATTCTACTTTTTGCTCAACCAAGACACCAACTTCTTCCCTAGGAAGAAGGCACCACCACTAGTACTCTTCCTACCATCAACATCTCCTATCCAATCCACATTAGTATATGCATTCAAAGTAAGATCATCATCCTTAGGATACCAAAGCCCAAAATCAATTGTTCATTCTGGATATTTGAAGATTCTCTTTACTATAGTCACATGAGATTCATTTGGATCAGCCTAAAATCTAGCAACCATACATACAACATTCATAATGGCTGTTCTAGTTTAAGTAGATCAATCCACCAATCATTGACCTGTATCTTGTTTGATTTGTCTTAGGAGAATCATCATTCTGTGTTAACTTGCATCCGATTACCATGGGAGTTCCAACTGGCTTTGAGTCTTCCATGCCAAACTTCTTCAATAGCTCTCTCACATATTTGGACTAAGATATGAAGATACCCTTGTCTAACTGAGTAACTTGTAATCCAAAAAATAAATTCATCTCTCCAATCATCCTCATTTCAAATTCACTCTTAATTTCATCAACAAACTTCATACATAGATTGTCATTTCCTCCCAAAATAATGTCATCAACAAATACCTCAATAATCAACTCTTTGTCACGATCCAATTTGAAATACAACTTGTTGTCAGCAATACCTTTATTCAATCCAAGCTTTAATAAGTATTTTTCCATTCTAGCATACTGGGCTCTTGGGGCTTGCTCGAGTCCATATAGAGCTTTCTTTAATCAGAAAACCATGTCTTCCTTATCAGTCTGTTGAAATCCATCCGACTGTTCAATATATACTTCTTGTTCTAGCTCACCATTCAGGAAAGCTGACTTCACATCCATTTGATAGAATTTATAGTTCTTATATGAAACATATGTAAGAGATAATCTAACAGCCTCAATTCTAGCAACAGGGGCAAAGGTTTCTTCAAAATCAATACCTTCCATTTGTGAATACCCTTTACATACTAGTCTTGCTTTATCCGGACCACTTCACCTTGTTCATTCAACTTATTCCGAAATACCCATTTAGTACCAATCACATTTTTGTCTTTAGGTCTGGGAACAAGTATCCATGTATCATTCTTTTCAATTTACATCAGTTCTTCTTTCATAGCTTTCATCCAGTGTTCATCATTGTAGGCTTCGTTGACATCTTTACGCTCAATCTTGGATATCACCTGGGCAATACTCTTCTGCAATACTTTGGGACTCTCTCGAGCTTCTGGTTCTTCTGTTCTTTCTTTTGCACTTGCACTTGTCTCTCCTTCCTAACTTACTTGATTTACCTGAACAAATTGAAGTTGTTTTACTGAAACATATGGCACAATTTGAAGTTGATTTTTTGTCTGAGCATTCTCCCCTTTGTTTGTGTTGTCTTTCTGGTCATCTGAATCATATCCACAATATCTAGATGATCTAGCAGAATCCTCATCAACTCTTACATTTTCACTCTCAACCATTTTTCTTAATCTTCTGTTATAGCACCAGTAGGCCTTTCTTTTAGTAGAGTAACCTAGAAATATTCCTTCATTGCTTCTTGCATCACACTTTCCTATATCCTCATCTCTCTTGATATAACACTTGCTTCCAAAGATCTTAAAATATGTAACAGTGCGCTTATAACCAAACTATATTTCAAAAGGAGTCTTACTAGAATTACTATTCACATTTACCTAGTTCAAAGTGTACACAATAGTGCTTACAACTTCATTCCAATAGATGTGAGGCACATTTCCTTCAATCATCATTGTTCTAGCAGCATCCAAAATTGTTCTATTCTTTCTTTCTGCAACTCGATTCCGTTGAGGGGTTCAGGGAGTAGATAACTGTCTTCTAATTCCATGCTCTTCACAGAAAGAATTAAACTCCCTCGAGGTAAATTCACTACCTCTGTCTGACCTTAAGCATTTGATTTTCAGAGTTTTCTCATTTTCTGACATGGCCTTGAAACTTTTGAACTTTTCTAATGCTTCACATTTTTCTCTTAAGAAAGCAACCCATATCATTCTAGATTAATCATCAATAAGCAGAATAAAGTACCTTTCTCCATGAAGACTTATGACTCTGGAAGGAACAAATAGATTAGTATGTACCAGCTCTAGTAACCCATTTGTATGATGTTGTTTACTCTAAAAAGAAACTCTAGTCTGTTTTCCCATCTGACACTCATTGCAAATTGTGTTAGTTGGATTTACTAGCTTAGGTAGATCTCTTATTTCTTGAGTGAAACTTAATTTGAAAATTTTATCAAAATTCACATGACACAACCTCCTATGCCATAACCAGCTTTCATCTACTTGAGAAATTAAACAACTTTCACTAGCAACATTTAGGTGAAAAATATTACCTTCTGTCTTTTTACCTAAAGCAATTACTTTTCTAGATCTTCTAAGTATCCTGCATCTTCCATCTTTGAACTGAAGATCATAACCCTTGTCCACCATTTGTCCAACACTCAGCAATTTGTGCTTCAAGCCTTCAACATAAAGAACGTCATCAATGTTATGCTTACCACCAAGACAAATAGATCCTCTACCATGAATCATGCCAGCATTGTTATCTCCAAATCTTACAACCCCACCATCATACTTCTCAAGACTTACAAATTTTCTTTTTTCACCAGTCACATGATGTGAGCAACCGCTGTCAATAACCCA
Source organism: Sequoia sempervirens (assembly GCA_007258455.2). Lineage (NCBI taxonomy): Eukaryota > Viridiplantae > Streptophyta > Pinopsida > Cupressales > Cupressaceae > Sequoia > Sequoia sempervirens. The sequence goes on from VDFB02332310.1 coordinate 248,699, forward strand.
CTCATCTTTTTCTTCAATTCGGGCTTCAAGAGCTTTCCCATCTTTAGCAAATTCAATAGCCACCAAACCATTTTCCTTGATAGTAAGGAACACCCATTCATCTTCATTTCCATTATCTTTATCAGACTCATCATCAGTCACTCCTTCTTCAACATAGTAACATTTCTTTTGGAATCTATATTTGTTAGGCTTGGATCTAGGAACTCTTTCAAGACACCTTGATGCAAAATGAGTTATTTTACTGCAAGAAAAACATTTAATAGGAAACACTCCTTTATACTTACCTTGTCCTATGCCTTCTTTCTTCACAATCAGTGCTTCCAACTCTTCTACCTCTCTTTCTTCATCTTCAAGCTGTTTCAATTCTTCATCATACATAGATGAATTTTTGGAACACTCTCCTAAATCATATCTTTGCTTGTTTCTTCCAGATATAATAGCCTTGAATGCAGATTCAGTTTTGGCAACAGATTCACCAAATTCACTTAACTCAAAGGAAACAAGTTTACTAATCAGTGTATCTCTTGTCATATTTGTCAATGATCTAGTTTCTTCAATAGCATGAGCCTTTGCTTTGTAAGAGGGAGTCAATGATCTGAGCACTTTAGATACAATTTCTTCCTCATCTAAGGTACCACCAGAACATTTAATACCCATCACTAGTTCATTTACTCTCTGCATAAAAGAAGAAATATTTTCATCTTCACCCATTTTCAAATTTTCATACTTTCCTTTCAAACTATGTAACTTAGCCATCTTCACATGTACATCTCCTTTATACAAAGTTTTCAACTTTGTCCAAATCTCATGAGTTGTCTTTAGACCTATCATATTTGTCATTTTTGAATTTGTCAAAGCACTCAACAAGGATTCCATAGCCCTGACATTATTCTCAGCCTCTTTAATCTCATTAGCAGTGGAAGGACCATTATGAGGAATAACATATGGATTCTTTGTAATCTTCTAGAAGGGTTCTCCAATACACCTCAAATTACATTCGATCCTAGATTTCCACAATGAGTAGTTTGTTCCATTGAATCTAGGACTGTCCTTGTATGATGCCATCTTAGATCACCTCAAGCTTTTAAACTTCTTCAGAGGAACTTGCTTTGATACCAATTATTGGAAAAACAAGGACAAACAAGTGAGAGGGGGGTTGAATCAGTTGTCACAAAATATTTAAACTTTTCAAACTTTACTTAACTTATTCTTAGATCTAATGAATGAATAATAAACCATAAACAATCAACACATCAGAAACACAAAGAAAACCAATATTTTTTTACGTGGAAACCCTGTTAGTGGAAAAACCACAGTGGATGTTAGTCCACAATATTTACCCTATTAAAAGTATAATGAAAATAATAATGGGAATGCACATGCATTCAGGCACACTGCCTAGAGCTCACTACTCAAATATACAAAAGGGCTCACTTCCCAACAATACATAGCAAATTGGATTAAATACGAAGGGTATGAACTGAGAAAATAGCTTCTATACAAGCCTGATTATAGTTCCAGTTAAGCACAAAAACCCTTCTTCAAACTTCACTCAACCTTCTCCTCACTCTGCTTTGCAATCAAATGAATAGATCAATATTCACACACTTTCTCTTCTCTAGCTTTTCTTCTCTTTCCCACACACTCACACTTCGATCACACAACCACTCTTATATATCTACAACATGAAATACATCAACAACTTAGTTGACCAAAAATATAGAACATATTTGCAATGTCGACCCAAATTTAAAAATAAATTTTCAATGTGGATCAAACATCGTTGGCTAATATTATGATGTGACCTAAAACAATATATTCTAGCATGCCAAACATTCAAATTTGAATCTTCAAGCATTCGTAACATGTTACAACCATCATATCAGCCAAGAACATGAAAACCTGATCATACCGAGAAAAATCTTTGACCACAGGCACATCGATCAACACAGACATACAAAAAGGATAGAGAATGATCTAGAAGCATCCAAAAATAGTAAGAACTAACAAAGAATCATCTGTAGCAATAGAAATTTCTAGAATCACATAAAATTCAATTAGGAACACTGACAGAACCCACAAAAATACTTTCAGAACACAACTATTCATAGCATGATCAAATCTTCACGTGAACGTCTGAAACTTCTGATAGATGATCTAGATACTCTTAGCAATAAACCCTTTAGTCCAAAACAACTGATCTTCAATGTACAAAACAAATCACTTTCATGACCTTAACTGTTCCACTGGTAGCCTACAACTCTTCCTTTAATAATTTTCTCAATATCCTCAACATATATAGCTTTCAATACAATAATGCTAATAGTGTTGACATCAATGAAAACCACATATCAACAACACAACCACAACATCCAACAAACTAGTATTTTGGTACATCCTTCGGTATTTTGGTCGGTAGTTGTTTGTTGTTGATTACTATTGCTTACAATTTTTGAAAATTGTGCATGGATGTTGTAAGCATGTACATTCAAGATATCACATATTCAGATGCTCATATGGTGTATCGACATTATTCTGTTGATTGTAATTTTTTCTATTAGGTTTATCCTTGGCCGACCTAATGGATAAATAATGTAATGGTAAATTAATTTTTTTATGCTGATATATGTGTGACATATCTTAGGTCCATGCTAACATGATGTAGCATGTTGAGCATTTGAATTTCCTTTTGGAAGATTTTGTGAAAGCTCGTAGCTGACAATTGGTATTTTTGATATATATGAAGTGCATCTAATTAGGCTGACCTAATTGATGCTTACAAATAGACTAGGTATATATATTGGACAGTTTGTGAAGTCTAGACATGAGAATATTGTGTTGTGAAAGTGAATGTGAAAAAGAGTGAATATGATGAAGTGTGTCAAGTCTGTTTACTAAGCTTCATTGGAACTGAATCAACACTCATTAGGTGTACTTATCAATTCATTTTCTGTATGTAAGCTATTTTTTCATTGTAACTCTGTAGGTAGTGATCCTTTGTATTTGGATAGTGAGTAATGGTAGTGAGCCACCCCATTTTTTAATATCTTATAATCAGTTATACTATATTGTGAGCTAACACTCACCGTGGTTTTTCCCATTTTTGGTTTTCCATGTAAAAATATTGGTGTTCATGTGTTTTGTGATTTCATGCTCTATTAATGCTCTTGCTTATCTTTTCTATTATATGCATTGGAATAATTGGATGGTATCTGTTCAGAAAATTTAAGAAGATATTGATTCGACCCCCCTCTCAGTATCTTGGATATTCACCAATTAGTATTAGAGCTTGGTTCCTCTGGAAAATCCTAACTACTTGAGGGAGATCTTGAAGATGGAAGAAATGAATAATAAAGAAGAGCTCCAGAATGCTCTTGAGGATCTTGAAAAAGTTGAAAGATAAAACATAGATCTAAAAGAGAATCTTGAAGATGCAAATGAATGTGTCCAAAAATTAAAAGAGCAATTGAAAAAGTTCAAAGAAAGGCATAGGGAAGTGACTGATCAGTTGAAGCAAGTTAATGAAGAAATTATTGGTTTGAAAGTACAAGTAGAAGAGAAGAGAAGAATTGAAGAATGTCTAAAAAAATTGGTACAAAGCAAGTCTGATGAGTGCACCAAGCTTGAACAATAAGTAGTGAACCTAAAAGTGGATCTAGAGAAAGCGAAACTTTGTGAAAACAATTTCAAATCTAGCTCAGACAAGCTTGATGAATTGATTTCAGGGAAAAAATCAAGTAAAGACAAAGGTGGATTGGGAATGGAAGGAGGTGAAAACTCTAAGGATAACCAGAAGACTCAAAATAAAGGAAAGCATAAAGGAAATTCAAGGAACTTTTCTAGGAGACCACTTGTGAGACAGCCTAATGCACAAAGGTATCCATATTTTAATGGTACTTATTTTTCATTCAACAAATTTGGTCACAGGGAAACAAAATTTAGAAGTAGGATGAATTAGTTTCTTGGTCCCTTCACTGATCAATGTTTTGCATGCAAAATAATTGGACATAGGGCTGGTGAATGCAAAACCTTGATGATGAATTAGTTTAATGGAGGAAGAGTGAATCAATCCTGTAATGGCTACTATTATACTTGCAACAAGTATGGACATAAATCTAATTAGTACAAGACAAGAGTAAGTGGAAGTTAGACTAATCAGAGAAATGTTGTTTGCTATAATGGCAACAAACCATGACATATCTCAAGGGTTTGTAGAAGAAAAAAGGGTAAGCAAACCAATCCGGTAGAAAAGAATGAACATGTGAGAAAGATTGATAAAGATGAGATTAAGAGAGAAATGAATAAGATTTGGAGGAAGAAAGAAGAGTCTGAGATGACAAATGCATCTTTGTCTTCATCTGGTACAGAAAATTCCTCCAGGAATTAGACCTAGCAAGGTATTAGGGGAGCTTTTAATAGAAAATCACTTGAAAATCTTTTGCGGAGCGAATTAGGGTTTTTCTTAGTAGAGAAGAAGAGTTTTTTAGTAGCTTTTTGGAATTTGCCGCATTTAATGAAAATTAGGGAAGATCATTGTTTTATAAAGAAAATGTGTAAGGAATTTTAATCACTCGTTCATTTGAAGAAATCAAAGAGCTTCTTGGAGCGATTTGGAGTTCAATCCGTGAAAACCCTAGTTCTAGTTCATTGTGAAGAGGTATTTTACTTTTTTTTTTTGCAATTGTGGGTCTATGTTTTTTGAGTTGTTTGAATTTGAAATTGGAAGAATGGCAACCCCTATGGTCATTAAAGTGTTAGAAAGACTGAGACCATCTTATAGGAAATATTCCTTGAAGGTTTTCAAAGACGACCCTATGGGCGCCTTCTCATCAATCCCTCATGGGGTTATGCCAACCGAGGAAACAATAATGTATATTCAAGTAAGGACGAAGGAGTTCAATCACAAAAAATTGATTGACATTTGGCAGAATGAGCTGACTAGAGATAGTTTCTTGGTGAAACCTGAATACTAGAACTTGGTTACAAAGAAGTTAGAAAGATGGAACAACTTTCCCAACTTTAGTTCCATGGTTGATGATAGATTTGTGAAGCTAGTCCTAAGTAGAATACATGATAAATTCCTATGGACTAATCGACCTCACCTAATAACTAAGGAGGTGATTAGGGCTATTACTGGCCTCTGGGATAAAGGATCAGTACTTGTATTGAAATCATGAAGAATGAAGTGGTAACAAAACTCACAAGAGCCGCATATGACAAGAGAGCTTTAATGACAAAGTCCATCACCAATCTGGCTATGAAGTATGTTGCTATCATGATTGGTCACAATATACTTCACAAACAGAGATAACTTTGTTTCGGCCACAACCATCTATACTAGTTTTGATATGGTAATCAATGTTGCAGACTGTGACTTATGTGAGCTTCTCTGACAATAGTTTCTTGAGAATTTAAAGTCGACAAAAGAAAGGAAGTATGCTTTTAAATTCAGTTCATTGATTGTATGTCTATTGTTCTATTTCATGAAGAGACTTCCCAGAAAGAATGATGCAGTGTTCTGGGACTCATCCAGACTAGTGGCACATCAAAATTTTGATTATATGCATAGTTTGGGTGATCTGAAGGCTCAAGAAAATTCTCTAACAAAATTCTTTGTTGTATTTAAGAGCGACATGAATGAGAGAGATAGGATTATGAGGAAAGTTGTTGAGAAATATAAAGATGACATCTTATTTCATGTTTCCTTTGATGAATGCATGATTGAAGCAGTAGAACCCCAGACCGTTTGGATTTTGCCATTTGGATATGAAAGTATAGAAGAAGAAGTTGAGGGTTATGTACAGATGTTGCTAAAAAATCCAAAGGATCCCAATGAACCTAGAATTGGTACTTATGTAGAAAAATCCATGGAGATACACATGGAGCATCAGAAGCCAATAATTAGAAAGAGAGTGGAAATGAAGCTTAGAGAAGTTAGATTCACTGATGAGAAGATTGCGCTTGGAAGGGATAAGGGAGAAGAGTTGGAGGTAGAATCATTTGGTCTTAGGAGATCCGGTAGGACTACTCCTGCTAAACCCTTTGCAGCCCCTACAGTAAGAGTAGAACCCAGTATCGCTAATAAAGGTAAAGGCCTGGTTTCCTCTGGACCTACTACTAGATCTAGGAAGAGGAATGAAACTCCTTCGGTGGCCCCTGGAAAAAGAGGAAAGAAAGAGAAAGCTACAAGGGAGAAAAATCTCAGTGTCATAGATGATCAGGATGAAGAGGAAAATGATCCTACTACAAAATTAGTGAGGAAAAGAAGAGCAAGTTTATCCTCTGGTGAAGGTGATTCTAAGGAAGCTGTTGGTTCTAAGGGAGTGCATGTTGTGTCATCTTCTGATGAAGAGGAAGAGAAAAAATTTGGTGTTCATGTGCACACCAAACCAAAGTTGAAGAAGACTAAGGTGTCTGATGAAGCCTCTACGGACCAAAGAGAAGAACAAGACATTCCGGTAAGTTCTGGTCCCCGTTTCAAATTAGAGGCAACTCTAAATTCTTTGTTACATTTTTAGAACAGATGAAGCCTACAAAAAAATATTATGATAATGCTAGAAAAGAGGATAAGAAAACTTTACTTTTGTTTGTCATTCAATATGTTATCATCTTGGAATTTAAATGGGATGATGTGAAGAAATATGTACCTGATAATATGTGGGAAGCTCTAATGAAAAGGAGATCAAAGATTGTTGTGCTTGAAGAGAAAATAGGAACAATGCATTTGATAAAATTGGGTCTTCTTTGACCTCGGATGATTTGGAGTCTTTGAAAAAGATTTGTGCGGATATGTTTTGAATGAAGAAACGGGTTAATATGACAAGGTATAAAAAACAGATAAAGAAGACAAGGAAGGAAACAAAAAAAGTGATCCGGGATACAACAGAAAAATATGGCATGCTTAAGACTGATGAAGATGTCTTTGCTGAAAATGTTGAGGAAGATATTCCTCTTGATATAGGTGATGTAGGTATTTCTGAAGATATTGATGTTGAAAATGATCCTCCAGAAATGGAGAAGCAGAATGAAGGTGAAACTAAGCCTAAAAAGGTAGTGAAGAAGAAGAAGAAGAAAAAGATAATACAAAAGAAGATCCAAATAAAAATGGAAAAGATGGAAATGATGAAGAAGAAAACAGGGATAAAGATTAAGATGAAAATGAAAAGGAAGAAAAGAAAGAAGAAGAAGAAGAAGAAGAGAAAGTGGAAGAAGAAATGAAGGAAAATGAAGAAGAAAAGGGAGAGGAAGAAAAGAAAAATGAGGAATCTGCCAGGAAAAATGAAGAAATTCAAAAGAAAATTGTAAAATATCTTAAGCATCCCAAAGAATCATCCTTTGATAATGATGGACTGAAAGGATTTCTATCTAAGCAAATCAGATTCCAACCAATAATTCCTTAGGAGCTTCTACAACTTTCGATGATTGAAGGGTTTGTAGATGTGGAGAAGATGTCTTTGGTGCATAAAGTGGTGTTAGGAAATGCATTACAGGAATCTGAAAGGAAGGAGATCCTTGAAACTCATAAGAAAGGAACAAAACTCATAGAAGATGCTCTTAAGGAATTGCAGGAGGTCACACCTAGTGCATCTACGGATGCATCCCTCTCTCCCATTGAAAATATGATATTTTTGTTGGATTCTTTCAAGGAGTATACCTCTAGGATTAGTGAAAATAAAAAGGCTATTGACCTTGCATGACAAGTGTGCTCTAGCACACTCAAATGTTGAAAAGAACCTGGAAGCTATGAAGATCTGTGAGTTGGAAGTAAATGTTGTTCTTGCTTATTGCTTGAAGTGGCTGGATGCCACCCAAAACATTAAGGTTGTTATGGACTCTATTGAGTCTCAGTTGACTTCTATCTCCGATACTTACAGTATATCCAAAGATAGAGGAAAAACAACCTGGAACACCATCTCTGCGCATAAAGAAAAATTCTTTGTTTTACAAAAGCAGAAGGAAGAGATTACCAGAAAATTTGATTAGTTAAGTGACATTATAAGAGTAGAATACACTCCAGTTGGAAAGGCCTTGGCTGGCACAAAAAATCTTGAGAAGATAAATCTGACTCTTGATACTCCAGATGGTGCAAAAGAAATTCTGGTAGAGTTGGAATCCTTGAATAGGATATTGGTTGTTGCAAAGGAAAGTTGGGAGAATGGTAAATTAGTATGGGAGGGTATTCTTAAGGAGTTTCAAGGCACGCCATCCTCCGATTGATGCATGTTTCATTGTTATCTTTGTTTTCATATTTCAATTTTTATTGGGACACCCTTTGTCCTTGATGTCAAAGGGGGAGAGAAAAAGTGATAAGTGAATACTGGTAATAGGGGGAGAGTTTTGTAAATAACAGTTTGGAAGTTTTTGCAAGTTTTGTTTTGAAATTTTGGCACATGTTTCCATCAATGACAAAGATGGAGATTGTTGGAAAAATGAAGAGGAACATCTCATTTTTTTGTTTTGTGTTGTCATTGATGTCACCATGATATATGAGTTGTAGCTACAAGACTAAGTCTGAATTTGTTTTGATATCTAAACCGGTATTTTGGTGCATCCTCCGGTATTTTTGTCCGCAGTTGTTTGTTGTTGATTACTGTTGCTTGTGGTTTTTGGAAATGGTGCATGGATGTTGTAAGCATGTACATTCAAGATCTCATGTATTCAAATGCTCGTATGGTGTATTGGCATTCTTTTGTTGACTGCAATTTTTGCTATTAGGTATATCTTTGACCGACTTGATGGATAGATAATGTAATGGTGAATTAATTTTGTTATGCAGATATATGTGTGACCTATCTTAGGTCCATGCTGACATGATGTAGCGTTTTGAGTGTTTGAATTGCATTTTGGAAGATTTTGTGAAAGGTTGTACCTGACAATTGGAATTTGATATATATGAAGTGCATCTAATTAGGATGACCTAATTGATAATTGTGAACAAACCAGGTATATATTAGACAGTTTATGCAGTATGGACATGAGAATATTGTATTGTGAAGAAGAGTGAATATGATGAAGTGTGTCAAGTCTATTTACTGATCTTCATTGGAATTGAATCAACACTCATTAGGTGTACTTTATTAGTTCATTTTCTGGTTGTAAGCCATTTTCTCATTGTAACTCTATAGGTAGTGAGCCTTTGTATTTGGATAGTGAGTCCTGGTAGTGAGCCACCCCATTTTGTAATATCTTATAACCGGTTATACTATATTATGAGCTAACACTCACCGTGGTTTTTACCACGTTAAAATCCTAGTGTTCATGTGTTTTGTGATTTCATGCTCTGCTAATGTTCTTGCTTATCTTTGTTGTTGTATGAATTAGAATAATTGGATGGTATCTATTCAGAAAATTTAAGAATATATTGATTCGCCCCCCCTCCCAATATCTTGGATATTCAAAAAAATTATAGTCACACTTGTGGCCAAGCAACTTATACAATGGTTTGACAAAATATTCCTCAAAATACAAATAGTGGGATCTTCCACACCTATTGTCCCATATGGATGTCCACATTTGCATTGGCCTATAGTTCTCATCATTGTCCAGATCTTTAATTCTCAAATCTTCTCCCCATATTCCCATTGCTCGCCCTTTATATAATATCATGTGCATAAGAAGTGAATAGTGCTTGAAGTGTATGGCATCACTATTGTTCTTAATGGCAGTAAGAGTTGTATTAATGGCCTTAGATAAATATTCTACATAATCATATCGTATCTTGGCTTTGGATATCTATAGCTAGAACCATGGGAGTTATATTCATGTTATGAGGGGCATCAACTCTTAGTACTTGGTCATCTAAATAGTAGGTGTATTGGTAATATTCCTCAAATAAATCCATAGAAAATGGGGCCTTTCATCACTAGAAAACCTTCTAGGTTGATTTCTTGGACCTTTAGGTCTTTGTAGAGGTAACTTCAACCTCTTATAGCTAGTATCCATAGTTTGATATTCTTCTAGAAAATCTCTCATCCAAAATTTTGTTTTCAAGGATGTATCTAATTGAAAAACCATACAAATGTAATCTCATGTTATGATAATAAACTGTGATCCACCGTGAGAGTGGATTGCCCTTGTTTTTGGATTGTAGTTTCTAGCCAGTGCTTTAATCAATTCTACATTAAAAAAAACATTAGGCATCACAAGCTTCTCTAAATTCAAATTCCATGGGTTCGAGACTAGCCTATGTCTGTATTTCTTTTTGTAATGATATATAAACAATTCATAACCCTTGTGTGGAGTCCATACGTCTCTTAGATTTTTATGTTTATCTTCCAATGTTTCACATGACAAGTTTAACTAAGCTGCTCTTCTCGACTTTGGCCCAAACCCAGGACATTGATCTATCAAATGTTGGTTTAATGGCCTGGCCTTCATCTTTTTCCTTTTTAGTTTTGGTTTCTTAGGGGTTTTGACCATTTTAAACCCTACTTGTAGTGTACTTCAAGCTAATTTTTAAAAAATATGTTCAGCTAAGCCAAGAGAACTTACTTGAATGAAAGCTATGATTTGTAAGCGGCTTACCATCGTCTAACTCCATCTTCTCAATATCCAACCACAATTCGTACTAATTTTGATTTCTTAGGAGTTAGCTTTATCAAAATTTGGCACACTTGAGCCAACTCTGGTTCATAAATGGCGCTTGTGCCACCTTTCTAACTAACTTGCAACATTAATAGCAATTGTCTCTATGATAATCTCATAAGTCATGTCAACTGAGTGAAATATTATTTCATACTGTCAAAGAGACTTCAATTATATTTCTTGTTTCTCTCTTCAATATGTCCCAGATTGTCTTTTAAAATATTGAAGAGACATTTGAATCTCTCTCTCTGATTCTGCAAGGTCTCTTTGATGGCTCCATATCATGTTCTTTCCTTTTGGAATTTTGACATATGAATGTCGATGAGACCGGTAAGCATCTCTCTTCAATAAGCTTATGTCTCCTTGAAATACCCACGTTCCTTCAGCAGTATTCCTTTCAATGACCTTTATGTGACTTCGAAATGTTGGTGTGACCCGTGCTCATCTCTCCTCAATGTCCCTCAGTCTCATCGATAATGTACGATCATAGCCATGCTAGAATGTCGAAGAGACTTTCGTTAAGGTATGCTCGATGTTTACTTGTCTCTTCAATGTGTTATTGTTAGAATATCGAAGACACTTCTATCGATATTTTTTAGATGTCTTCATGTCTCTCCGACATTTTGTTCTCACTTTTTCTTACAATGTTGAAGAAACTTCTTCATTTCTCTCACATACATACTGATGTCTCTTCGATATTACCATTTTCCCAGCCTTGTTCTCACCAATAATTTATCATTTATTTTATAATAATCTCTCGATGTCCAAGAGATGTTTTTCTATTTTCTGAATGCATAATAATCCCATATTTTTAGAGTATTGCTATGACTATATCTTGTTGATGAGACAGGTTAAATTCTCTCTTCGATGCACCTAGGTCTCCTCAATGTATTTCTCTTCAGGTTGTCAGGGAGATAATTGAGGATGTCTCCTCGATTTATGAGAGTCTCCTTGATATCTTCATCGACCTTTTATTGACCTTGTCGGGGAGACATTAGCGTGGCTCTCTTCAATATTATATTGTGTTGAAAACATACCTCACACTATCGAGGGAGTGATCTAAGGGAAGGATTTATTTTATAGTGATAATGAAATGGCTTACTTTATGGACTATGCATATGAGGGAATTTTTTGTTTATTATTCAAATATAGTAAAAATCAAGAGTGGGGGGTTTTATGATGGAGATGGAATGAAAAGGATATGTGAAAGCATAGGTGGAAATTTTAGCTCCAACAAGTACCATACCAAAAAGGTTATTTTGAGTCCTTAGTCTTCTGTAGATTTTTTTAACTATAATCTTAGGAGCTCACAAAGATCAAAGTCTTTTCCTTCTTTTACCATATGATAATCTATGTGTATGATGGTGGAAGTGAATTTTTTTTCCCTATTTATGAAAAATATCTTGTAACCAATCATCATTGTAGCATATTTGACCATCAGATCTTCAATGCCATTCATTGTTAGGGCACACTTGTCAAACTTGGCTTCGATAAGCTTCATCACCACTTCATTCTTTATTTACTTCAATGCAAGAACAAGTCCTTTGGAGCTCAAACCAATAACAACCCTAATTGCCTCTTTGGTTATCATATGCGACATGTCCAACCACATGAATTTATCATGAATTCTGCTTAGAACATAATTCACCCACTCATCCTTAGAACAAAAAATAGGAAATTCTATCTACACATCCAAATTTTTCTCCATTAGGTTGGAATAATTTGGTTTTAACTTGAAATCATCTCCAGTTAGCACTTTTTCCCTAAAATCTACTAGTTTCAAGTGATCATGTTCATCCAACTTTGAATGAATGTAAATTCACACATCTTCTATGTGCAACACATTTGAATGAACCCTAGAGATCACCCCTTCTTGATCGGTTACCATTGATTTGTACATATGATTCTTAAATTTAGGTCTCGGCCTTTCAAGGACATCAATAGCTTGAGGCCTAAACATTATGAACTTCTTTGAGCTAGGGTTTGCAAGAAATTATAAATACCTTATGAAAACTTTGTTGGTAGGGTTTCATTCAACACTTCAGATCCTATTTTCTCTACTCTCCTCTTCAAATGCTCAAACACAAATATATTTTAGAATGTGAAAAATGAAATATAAACTCTTTATCTATGACCTAAAAGGAACATTAAATGCAACAATGAAAAATTAGGTTAAATACTATCAAGCCTTCATTACATATCATCATAGGGACTCCCAAAAATTTCATAAATCTCTTCATCAAGAGATTTCTCACCAGAGATTTCACTAATGGATCAAGCAAACCAGCCTATTCATGCACCGGTATGTTGAAGACATCGGTATCTCATCTTTGGTAGGGGTTTATAAAGTTTTCTGTTAAAAATACCCCTGAGCCAAATGCTTTCTATCTAGTTTCTAGAGGAAACATCTGCACTAGAATTTGGCACATAATCATTCTTCACATCATTCTCTTCTTTTTTCTTCCATAGCTTGTTCATCTCCATCTTTACCTCAATCGGATCAGTCTTGTTTTGTGGAATAGAAGGTCTCACATTATTTCCTCTATAGAACTTAGCTATGTGCCATGATTTATTTCATTTATAACATGTGACACTTTGTTGTGGATCAAACTTGCCATTTTAGATCTACATTCAAAAGCCTTATGCCCAAAACCATTGCATGAGTAATAGTGAAATGAAGGAAAAATGGGGTGAGTTCCTCAAAGTGATATTGATGAACTCAATTAGGGGGCCTATTCTTCCTCAATTTATTAGGAAATGAGATCCACACAATGAAATGACTATCAACCTCAAGGTGAATCAAGTCAAAGTGTGAATTTGCAAATTTTCTTTTTTTGCAACGACGGGGGTCCTGATTAAACAACACTTTGGGGAGAAATATTAAAAATAGAAAATAAAACCCAAAATGCAATCTACAACTTGGATCTAATAGATTAAGCTCAATAGTAATGTAACCAAAAATCATATTGCAGATCAGGGAGAGGTAAGATGATGTGTACCAGTCACCAAAAGTGATTTTCTCAAACTGACTTGGGACTCATTTTCCCAGGGGTGAATGGGTCATGTTTTAGGGTTTGTCTGTAACTTTCAAGAGCCTCTACAATAGATTTGAATCTCTCAATTTACCCAAGTTTCAAGTTTGGAAATCCATAAATAAATTTTTTTATTAAGTTTTTGTGAGATGATAACTTTTGCAACTTTGACAACTTCTCCAATTTTTCTCTTCAAAAGATCTCCAAGATTTCTCCCACCTAAATATGCAAACACAAATCAAGAGGGAAAAATGTTTTGTTTATGGTGATTGGGGTTTTTCCTTGGTCAAACCCTGTTTTGGTAATTAAACCTTGAAATTAAATGAAATAGCATGGAATGAATGATGAATGAACAAGTATATGTCACAACTCACCAAACCCTTGAATGAACCTTGGAATGTAGATCTGAAACTAGCATGAAATGGCTTCAATGGATGTAGATCTTGATCTTGAAACTTGATTTGAAACAATTCCTTGAATGCTTGAATGGATCATGAACTCTACATCAACATATTAGCTCCAATAACATGCATGATGCAAGAAGACTTTGATATGAAAATTGGATCTTGATTACTAGAATAAATATTCACTAAATATGCTCTTGAATTCCTTGAAGTGCTCTTGAAATGCTCTTAAGATAACTTGAAATTAATAGCTTGAAAATCTTAGATGAAACTTAGTGAAATGACCTTATATTTATAAGTATGTAACATTAATTTCCTGAAATTCAAATAATACAAGCTGACATGTGAATATGGATTTGAATATGTTAAAATACCACAAAAAAAAATAAAAAATTTAGGTCCTAGGTCTAAGTGAGGACCCATTCTCCCATGGGTGAATGGGTCCTAGGTCACCCACCTAGGACACACATTACTCAATGAGAAGTGTTATGTATAGGTATTAACGAATGTTGGGTTTCCTCTTCAAAAAATGTAATTAATTAGGCTTGGATTTGAATTAAAGGGGCCAATTAAGGAAAATTAACCTCAATTAATCAAGGGATCCCTAAATGAGTGTGAATGTGTAAAGGGGTACATCTACAACACCAAAAATAAGACACAATTGAGTCAATTTTAATTAATAGGCCCCTAAACTTAATGTGAATATGTAAAATACATATTATAACACTAAATTAAGGCATAATTAAGTTAATTTTAATATTAATTATAGATTAGGTGTGAAAAATTAAAAGGGATACATTTTTCTACACTACAAATAGTAACTGGGGAATGATTGAGACATCATAACATTATTGTAACCATTCATCATCTATCTTCTTCTTTCACTAGCCTTATGACCAAATATATTGCATGCATAATAATGACTAGAAAATGATTCAAAGTTTTGATTCATCCTGCTTCTACATTCTACATCTCCATGTCCAAATTTATTTCAAAAATAATAGTACCCATTAAAAGATGGATACCTTTGTGTAGCTAGTTTTTTGATAGTAAGTCTCTTGAAATCTTCTTCTGGTTTTAGACATGTTTGATATTTCTCTTCTTATCTCGACTCTTCCTTTGTTCATTATTCTCCTTTTCAACATTATTTGGAGTCCGATTTTCCTTTGAGCTTTCTCCTTTTTCAAATCCTATCCTTCTTTGTCCTTGGAAGTTTTTGACTAGCAAACATATCATCAAGAAGGCGGAGCTCTTCCTGAATTTGTCCTCTTGACTCGTTTCTTTCTCCAGAACTTTCCTCAAAGACAATTTCTTCTTCAAGCTTTGAGAATTTTGTAGACTTGTATTTCAATTTGGCATTGAAGCAATCTTCAAATATTTTTCCTTCTTCAACTTGCACTTTCAGATTAGTGATTGTCTCATCTGATTGTTTAAGTTTCTTATTTGTTTCCTTGAGTTTCTCTTTAACTTTCTTGACTTGATTCCTCAGCTTCTTGATACAATCATTTTCTTCCTTAAGAGTTTCTTTCATATATATATTCTCACATTCTGCTTTATCCAAGTTATCAAGAGTGGACTTGAGCTCTCCTTTCATATCAACTTCACAGTCTTCTTTAGCAAACCCTTCCATAGTATTTTCTTCCAGAGGGATAGGATACTTCCTAGTTGCCATGTGTTCAACCTCCAAAATTTTCCTTAATTTTTAAGCAAATTGAAGGAACCTTTCTCTGATACCAATTGTTGAACACTCAGAATACTGAGAGGGGGGATGACTTAATATTCCCTAAAATTTATTAACTTAAAAGTGCATTCAAAGCATCTTGATGAACTTGCAAAAATGGAAAGGAATAATTAAAGTATACATCACAACAATCAACACAAGAACATAATATTTATGTGGAATACCCTTGAAAGGGAAAAACCACAATGAGGATTAGCTCACAATATATCATAACTGGTTACAATAGATTACAAAAGGCTCACTACCTACTCACTACCAATTAGACTCATTGTCTAGAAAATAGGAAGGCTCACTGCCCAAGGAAGATCACTTCTTCTATAATTACAAAAGATATACAAAAGGATGGCTCACTACCAAAATTTGATCTACTTACAATGCATCTACTACATGTTGAAGACACAATTCTAGTTAGGCTCAAAAGACTACCTTTACACACTTCATACCTCACTATCACAAGATCACCACATCACATTTCACACATCACTACACATCTCTCTTCACTCATCATAATTTACACACTGAATTGAAATTCTATATATATGTATATATTCCACAAACAATCATATCATTAATTAGGTCAACCTAATTAGATGAAATGTGTGACACCATAACCCATCGGCTTAAAACTCCATCATGCATACCTTCCAAAAGCAATCAAAGTGTGTTCTTCATCAAGATAGGTTGACATGACCTATAGATACTCCTATGATTCTACTCCTTAATTTAGTTTTTCATGACCCCAAAACCGTTAGGTCGCCAGCACACAACAAAACTGGTGAAGCAACAACTAAATGAACCAACCATTCATCCACAACTCACACAACACACCAAACCACCTGAAACTTAGAGTGCACACTCATCTAACATCTTCAATCACTTCCTAAAATCTACAAAGAATAATGATAATTTGTAGTGGAATGTGGAGCATTCTAACATGAACTCTACAACTGTAACTATGTCTTTGCTTAGTCTGATACCTTGTCATCAATATCTTCTACTACATAAGACATACAACCCCTAAAATTAGGATATAGACTTCTTCAATATGTACTATTATCACCTCAAGACTGCATGACAATATATTGCAGTGTGGAGCAATGCATACCATAAAATTGATGCTCTATTACATAACTATCTCAGTTTGGGACTTAGCCAACCTCCCAAGAAACACATGTCTTCTCTGGACTATATACATACTAATATACCATCACTTCCACAATGGGTTGACATCAATGACAACACCATACCTCATCATTCTCGTATTTCCAATAGGAGCAACTTATCCAAAATCCACAATATTAGTATTCTATGACCTTCTTCATGTTATCATGGAAGACTATGTTGATGATCTTTTGAGTAGATCCAAGACAAGGAATGAACACATCCAATTCCTTGAAAAAATATTTGATTTCCTATCCAAATATCAAGTACTCTTTAATCCCAAGTGTAGCATCGTATATTGTCACCCTAGACAATTTTACACTTCTTTTAGCTCCCCCTTATTTGCTCATACCTAATTGTTCTTATAATTTTCTTGTTTTATTGTTGTTTTTAGAAAATCATAATAAAATTAGGAATTAATATTAGTTATTTATTTAATGACATTAAAAGCTCCAAAATAGGTTTCTTCTAGGGCATCATCACCCTTGACCAACATATTTTGGCCCAATTTTTAATATGATTTTCTCGACATTTTTACATAATTTGCAAATCTAAATTCATTTGTCGGGTTTTTATAATTAATTTTATGAGAAAAAAAATCCATATAAATATCTCTTTTCACCATTTGAAACTAGAAGGAAACCTAATGGAAAATTTGAGCAAGAAAACATCCTAAAAAGAAGTCAAAAGTAGAATATTACATTTTTTCATCAAGATTCATGTTAGCAATGCATCAAGTTTATGAGTAAGATTTTTCATGATTTGTGTTAATTTGTTTTATGAGTACGAACACTTGAAAGACCTTCAATCAAGCATCTAATTTCCCTTGTATGAGATTGCATAGGAGTGAATTTGTACCCCTTACACAAATTCCACTTTTACACAACCTCACCTTAGAAAATCAAATTTCAAGGAAAAATTCCACATCACCCAACTGCTTTCCTTTCCCTTGAAATTTGTCTCTTGTGTCACTGAGAGAATATTTGTCGAGGATATGTGTGTGATGCACAAATGTCTGTGTGACCGGCTTATGTCCTTGACATATTCCTACATCTAAAGCTGGCAAAGGCATTACACTTTTGATTGAGGTCAATTTTTAATGTCCCTCTTCGACCAACCGACCCCGAAAATGGTAGATTATTCCCTCTTGTCCTTCAAATTCATCTATTCTCATTCTATTTCATCTCTTCACAATCCTCTAGAATTCTCTAGCAATCTCTTCACAAGCTCTTGCATCCTTCTTTCACATTCTTAAGCATTTCCAACATTCTCTTCACTCTTTAGCAACACTTAAACACTCCATTGCAGCAACAACACTCCATCAACTCTACAAAGCAAGTGTGAATAAAACCATAGCAGTGTGGGCTCGGAGTCTTGTGAGACCTCCCTTCATCATAGTTGAGGCTATGGTGACCTTCCCAAGTCTACTCTCTCCTCCATTGGCTAGTGAGCTTTTGGGTGTAGGTGGTAACGTTTCACTCCTCTCCTTTGTGATTTGGTTGAGTAGCACTTTACTGTTTTGTAGTGTTTATTGCATCTTCTACTTTCTTTACTTATTTATTGCATATTTCTCTCATTGCTATTTGGTTGTCAGTGGAGGTGGAAACACCAAAATGGGGATTTGAACGAGGTAGACCCCTATATAGCCCCAATAATTTTCCCCTCTTTCTTGTGTGTAGGTGGATGTGCATTTGGAGCTAGCTGGCACCTTGGTGAGATCATCTTCATTTGTACTTTTCATATTTTATTGTTCTATTTTTCTAATTCAAGAATAGTTAGCTAGGCTGTTAGTTTGTCTTCTCGTAGTTTTTATTGTAATTTCTATCCTCTAGTCATATAGATGCTAGCACACCGTGCTATCATCCCAAAACTATGATTTTGTCCTCAGACAAAGAGTTGTCTAAGGTACAGTATTGACTTTGAAAACCAACTCACCTAGCCTAAACTTGGATTTCGGGTCTGAAGGGTGATTGAAGTACTTCATAGTCCTCATCATTCTCGACCTCTATCTGAAACACCCCTTTAGAGTGAGGTAAGTAAGGGAAGCCCTCCACTCTCGGCTCTCCATGACCTAGAGCCTTGATGTGGTTCATCCCCCTCTCTTACATTCTTAGTGAACTTGATGTGAACCATTTTGGTTTTGTCTTATAGTACTAAAAGGTCCTTTCCTTGTCTTCTTGGAGCATTGTAGGTGTGAAAGTTGTGGGGCTTTTCGCCTCACAACCCAACCTACGACCCCTAGTAGGCATAGTTGGAAGGTTTTGTAAGTCTTTTGTAATGAAATCTTAATTGGGTCATTGTCCTATTATACAACATTTGGGGGGCTTTGTGGGAGTATCGTTCAGTGCATGCAATGGCCTATTTTTTGCATCAACGTATTCCCTTTGTGCATCTTGTGAGCAGTGGTATAGGTATAACCTTTACCTCATATGATCTAGCAATGGAATTTAATAGGGATCCATCTCCTATCTACATCCCTATGTGAATCAACAAGAACACTCTAGTAGGTGTTCTTGTTGATCCAACATCTCAAGTGAATATCATAACTAAGGAGATCATGCTAATTAAATTTTTGCATAAAGATGGGTATGATGCACTTATGAGCATCATCTACATGCACAAAATAATTTCCATACCTCCTCTTGGTAGTATTGTTTTATTAGTTCTCATTGGACCTAAATCTACAAATCTTGTGTTCAATATAATCCTGGGTTTTGAACTCTTCAGAGTGGAGCTAGGTATCCCCTAGTTAGTAGCTATGAATGCAGTTCCTTTGGTCATGCATAAGTTTTTGAAATTCATGCATGAGGGTTCTGTACATGTGATCCATGACATTGGCTATAGACCGTCGGTTGAATGTGGTAGTTATTCCTTAGATTACTTTTGGCCTGCACCCGTTGGTCCTCTTCCTCCTAGAAAGGAACTCTTGTACCAGACTTATCAAAAGTACAAGAAAGGGTGCTTAACACTGAGAGTGAGATACCCTCCATCACATTATGCTATTTCACATAGGGCTTGCTTAAAAGCTAATAGTGATGCTGCTAAGGCACATAGAAGGGAAGAAGAGAAGCACTCTCGAGATCCTTCTTCTTACTCTCTCACTATTCTGCATGATGCTCCCTCTCACTCCATTGTGGTGCCATCATATTTTGTTCACATTTGTGAGAGAAAGTTATGGTGCCCACTTGGGGAAAGCCTAAGCATCTCACATTCAAGTTTCTTGTTCTGCCCACAGAGCCTAGGGCTGTTTGATATGGAAGAAAGAAAGGTCCCCAAGGGGAATCCTCTATGTTCCCACCTCCACAGCCTCCTACCACTCCTACTCCCAAAGTAGTAAATGGGAAGAGGCCCATTGTTGAGGCACTAGAGCCGACTACCCCTGTTATTTCTCAACCTACTCCTCCAGCTCCCATTCAGGAGCCTGTCCCTCCACTGGAAATAGTTGTGGTGGACACTCCCATGGTTGATTAGGAGTCTTCTACTCCTTCCCAACCTCTGGCCTCTAGCTTGAAGAGTTGTAGAAACCACCTTGCATGTGAGTGCAAGTGCCGAAAAAAGACTCTCGCGGCTTAGCAGGCTGCCTTGTAGAGAAAGGAAGGGGAGATGACTACCCCTGATTCAGGGCCTCCTGTTGCATCCTCCTCTCTCCTCCCCTCCGCTTCCATTCAACTGAGCTTCGTATTACTTCTAACTCTTGTTGTTAGTGTTCCTAACCCAAAAAAGGTGTAGGTGTTCATCACTCCTTCGTTTGAGCCGCCCTTGTTGATGTCCATTCCAGACATCCCACCTTTCCTAAAACTCATGGATATGTCAAATACTTCGGTAGTATCTACCACAATTTTCTCCTCCTCCTCTTCCTCCATGCCTCTTGCCTTGTCTATGGGGAGTTATCATCCCCCAATGAAGCAGAAGATGGAGGATGACCCTTCTAGCAATGGAGGGCATAAGAGGATCCCACCTTCTCCAAAGGGCGGTCCTACATTGGCTTGTTCTGTCTTAGTGATGGAACTAGCCTCGAGTTCCCCTGAGTTCGTCACTGCTCCTAAGTCACTCAGTGAGCCTAGCAGTGGATCTCAGGAACAACCATCTCATTTTTTGAAGTATGACATGGCACTCCAATGAAGTGCATGTTCAACTCTCTGGATGAAGTTCTGGCCTTGTCAACAATATTCACGAAATTGTTGACCATAGCTCCATAAGAGTCGAGTGGAGGAGACTTTGCAAGGCCTTCTTGCTTAGGCCTTGTTGCGGGAGGGTCAGAAGCTCCTCCCCTTAATATTCCACCACTCTAGGCTCATCCTCCTTCCCCTTATGATGATCTAGAATGGGAAGCAAATGACCTCTTGGTTGACGAGTGTTAGAGGGAGGCCTCTTTTTTATCTTTAGATTAGAAGTGTGCGTGTGTTGTGATGTGTTTCCCCGTACTCGTGCTATGTGTTCCTCAATGACCTTGTCACCCTTGTTGGTGCTTGGGTACAGGAGTGGTTTTGGTGTTGTAAACCTTCTTCTATTTGTATCATCATTCTTCCTCTGTTATGTGTTTTGATTTTCGGTAAATGGGAGACGATGAAAAGTGTTGGGGGAATATAGGCTTCCCTTCCATGTTGACCCAATTTTTTATTTTTACTTTTTCTTCTCGTGCATTCTTCACATGGTCTGATATAGTAAGGGATTGATGAAAATTCATTTATATACTATTATTATACTTATATATATTTATGAGTAGTTCTGACCCCGAAATATTATATCACCCCTGTTCCATTTGTTTATGCTTATTTCTCCTTTGCTCTTTTCTTATGTTTTTCTCTTCTTTTCTTGAGTTGTCCCTTTCATGTGTGACAATTCCATTTCTATGATGTTAGGATTTCCAAAAAATTCATTTGTTTCCAACGAATTTTTTCTCGAAAATCCTTGCAAACATTTCTTTTTCGAAACCCCGTTCACAACTATGACCCATAACAAAATGTGTTTCCTTCATCATTGGTTCGCAAAGAAAGAACTTGAGAACTTTCTTTCGAGGTGGGAGAATCCTTTATCTTCCCCTCACAAGGGATAATTTTCTTCCTTTTGAATTCCTTGATGAAGTGAACATATTTTGAAAGGATTCCTTGATGATGAATCGATTTGAGAAAAATGTCTCTCTTTGTACTTTCAAACAACGCATCCCTTGGGTGGACCCTCTTCTTAAGCCGAGTTCTTGAGGGACCCCTTTGAAATCCTTCCAATTTGCTAACAGTCTACATGATTGTCCGCTTGATTTCCTATGTGGCCACTTTATTTTTGGACATGCTTTATCTGTGGGTAAACATGTCACTTTGCAGGTGTGCCTATGAAGTTGCTCTCCAATTGGACTCTACGAAGTCTCCTCCTTTGGGTTTCCTCCATGAAATAGATCTTGGGGGATGCCTCCTTGTAGGTATGTGGGCCTGTAAGGTGCTTTCATATGGGTTTCCTTCATGTGAGAGATCTTGGGGGATACCTTCTTATAGGTTTGTGGGACTTTAAGGTGCATACTTCACGAGGCTTCATTCATGTGAGAGATCTTGGGGGTTGCCTCCTTGCAGGTATGTGGGCATGTGAGACACTTTCATCCAGCGATATTTTTCCATTGTTGGTCCAAGGGCCTTTGTTGTACCTTGTCTAACCTCATAGTTTTGCAAGGCTATGGAGTCTTTTGTTCCATCTTGTGCTTTTGAGCTCACCAGATCGTGATTTGCTTCCTTGACAGTTTAGGTATACATCTCTAACCCTACTAACTCTTCGATCTACTTGACCAAATCTCTCATTAGTATTCATGCTCACTAAAGTGGGAGGAATAAGTATAGGAGTGAATTTGCGCCCCTTACGCAAATTCCCCTTTTACACAACCTCACCTTAGAAAATCAAATTCAAAGGAAAAATTCCACATCACCCAATTGCCTTCCTTCCACTTGGCATCTGTCTCTTGTGTCAATGAGAGAATATTTTTTGGGGATGCGTGGGTGGTGCACAAATTTTTTTGTGGCACGCTTACGTCCTTGATGGATTCATGTTTCTAAAGTTGTTAGAGGCATTGCACTTTTGATTGGGGTCGATTTGTAACATCCCTCTTCGACAAACCAACCCTAAAAATCATAGATTCTTCCCTCTTCTTCTTCAAATTCATCCATTCTTATTCCATTTCATCTCTTCACAATCCTCTAGAAATTCTCTAGCAATCTCATCACATGATCTTGCATCCTTCTTTCACATTCTCAAGCATTTCCAACATTCTCTTCACTCTTTAGCAACACTTCAACACTCCATTGCAGCAACAACACTCCATCAACTCTGCAAAGTAAGTGTGAAGCAAACCATAGTGGCGTGGGCTTGGAGTCTTGCAAAAACTCCCTTCATTATAGTCAAGGTTGTGGTGACCTTTCCAAGTCTGCTTTCTCATCCATTGGCTAGTGAGCTTTTGAGTGGAGGTGGTAATATTTAACTCCTCTCCTTTGTGATTTGGTTGAGTAGCACTTTACTATTTTGTAGTGTTTTTTGCACCTTCTACTTTCTTTACTTCTTGGTCGCATATTTATATCTTGTTGCTATCTAGCTATCCATGGAGGTGGAAACACCAAAATGGGGTTTGACCGAGGCAAATGCTTATACAGCCCCTACAATTTTCCCCTCTTTCTTTTGTGTAGGTGGACGTGCATTTGGAGCTAGCTGGTGAACTGGTGCCTTGGTGAGATCATCTTCATCACTTTAGCCTTCATCTATCCATTTTATCATCTTCATTTGTACTTTTCATATTTTATTGTTTTGTTTTTCTCATTCAAGAATAGTTAGCTAGGTTGTTAGTTCATTTTTTGGTAGTTTTTAATGTACTTTTTGTCCTCTAGTCGTACAAATTCCAACACACCTGAGAGATGCCAGTGCGTCATTTTGTCATGCTAGAACTGCACTTTCATTCTCAGACAAAGAGCTATCTGAGGTATAGTATTGACTTCGAAAACAAGCTCACCTAGCCTAAACTTGAATTTCAGGTATGAAGGTTGATTGAAGTACTTTATAGTCCTCATCATTCTCGACCTCTATCTGAAACACCCCTTTAGAGTGAGGTAAGTTAGGGAAGTCCTTCGCTCTCAAATCTCCATGACCTAGAGCCTTGACATGGTTGGTCACCCTCTCTTATAGAGATAAGTACCATGACTTCAGTCCATTAAGGAAATAAAATTTGAGTGGTAAGTTGAAACACTTGTTATTTATCACTCATTTTTATCTATTTTTCTTTTCTTGGCTAAGGGTAAGCACTCTTTACATCATCATAGATATTGTGGAGGTGGAAACATGAAAAAAAGGTTTCAATTATGCAAGCCCCTATATGAAACAACCCTTTCTCCCCTCTCTTGTTTGTAAGTGGAAAATTTAAAGTGGATTTTGGAGAAGATTAAAGACCTAATCGTAAGATCAAGAATTCAAGGTTCCTACTGCAAAAAATTAGGGCAAGAATAATTATCCATCAATGAAAAAAGTTTTGAAGATGAATCTAGTAGGAAAGAACCTATAGACTGTAACCTACTGAGACCTTCTTATAGATTCCATAAATCAACCTTCTCTAGTCTAGGGTACTACCACCCTTTTCTAGACAATTTCAACCCTAATTTGCATGTTAGGTTCCTTTGTCTCTACACTCTTCTTTTTTATCATCAATATTTATATTGTATTTCTATACTTTTCTGAAATCATATCAATTTGTTGTAGATTCATAGGTGAATCTAGTTTAAATTTACATAATTAAATAAATTCAAGTCTTAATCAATCAAATCAACCCCAAACCCCTAAAAGAAGAAACAAAACCCTAATCTACCATTTTGGCTCTTCCATTAAGGATAGTATTTAAGTGGTATTATGTGATCAATTTTGGTTCCTCTCCAATGCAATTTCGAGAAAGGTATGATTTAGACCCTAGATCCCATTTTCCCACATCACACCAAGAAATGTGTCTTTGACATAACTTCAAGAAAAAATTTGGGGTTCATTGTGTCATGTAGAGGCATTGAAGTAGATCTAGAAAAAATCAAATCCATTCTTGAAATTACTCCCCCAAGACTTTAAATAATCTTTGCAATCTTCAAGGAAAGCTTAAGGTCATTTGACGCTTCGTTACACAACTGACATATAAATTCCAACCATTATAACATCTTCTCCACAAAAATGTGTTCTTTCAATGGGACACTTAGTGTCAAAAAGCCTTTGATCAACTCAAGGAATACCTTGCATCACCTCCTATACTCATGTCATCCATCTCAAGATAGCCCCTTTTGTTGTATATTTCTACCACATCAGTAGCTTTGGGGGTGGTCTTAGTACAACATGATGACAAACGAAAAAAAAGCTATCTATTATATAAATTGTAATTTGGTGGGATATTAGCTAAATTACACACCTATTGAATGATAATGTCGAGTAGTTATATGTAGTGCCCAAAAACTCAAAAATTACATGCTTAATAACAAAACCAAGGTCATCTAAAACATAAACCCACTCTAGTACTTTTTTTCTAAAGCAGCTCTTAATGGATGGATGGAAAAATGGGTCTTTATCCTAAGTGAATTTAACATTGAATATATAGAATGCAAATAAATCAAAGGTTTGATAATAACAGATCAACTAGTTGAAGCACCATTGGTGGTAGATCATCCACTTATCTCAAAATTTCTAAACAAAGAAATATTTTCTATCATTGAACAAACACCATGGAAATTATACTTCTATGGTTCCTGCACTCAACATGGCTCAAGAGTAGGAGTCTTGTTTTTCACACCACAAGGTGATTGTATCTCTAAAGCATATAGGCTATCCTTTCAATGCATAAATAATGTATTTGAGTATGAAGCCTTGATCAAAAGACCTAGAATGACTATTTATTGGAAAATCACAGATCTACATGTTTACGAAGATTTCTAACTTGTTATCAAGCAAGTAAATGATGAATATTAGATAAAATATGACAAGCTCCTCCCAGGTGAAAGAATGGTTGACAATCTCAAGTAGTATTTCTCCCATATCCAATTTTAGAAATTTCCTCATATAAACAAAAAATTATTAGATCTCATGGATACCATCAAATCATTATTTGATATGCCTCATAATAGTCAAAAACATGAATTTTTGGTAGAAAAAATATTGATCCTAGCATATGATGTTCTTGATATAAAATTGGTATGCAAACTTGTTGGTCCTAACTCTCCCTAGTATCACGACATCTACACATAACTCCATGATAATACCATCCCACCCAACCTATCCAATACCTAATGGAAAGCCTTTATCCTCTATTCTTCTTGCTTCACAATCCTTAGCGATACACTTTAACGAAATAACTTTGATGGAACACTCCTAAGGATCTTAGACACCAAAGAATCTCAAAAAAATTACATGAAGTGAACGAAAGTATCTATGGTGCACATTCTATTGGGCTCACCCTTGCTAAGAAGATACTAATAAGGGCTACTACTTGTGATCAGGTGAAAATCCTTGTTCCTAAATGTGCAACAACAACAAGAATGCAAGAAACAACGAAGAACACCTAACACCTCAAGATTGGGAAAAACATTGAACTTGAACAAAGAAGATGGAATGAAATGATTATACCTTGTCAAGTTGTTCCTTGGTTGGCCCTTCGATCTTTGATGTTGTGTATTCTCCTTGGATGGCAAATGAGATTAAATATGCAAGATGGGTTGAAAGAGGGTTGAAAGTGGATGATTAATGGATTCAAGTGCTATGATGAAGGAAAAATATGCAAATTGGCTAAGTATGGCTTCAAATGGAAAAATGGAAAGAGTTTGGTATCAAATGCATAAGGTCGCCAAAATGAGAGAAAAGAGGGGGTATTTATAGAGGTTATTGAATTCTCTAGTCAAGATTGAGCCACCATGGCCAAGATGAAGGGCTATGGTGAGGTGAGGACTCACAAGCCCTCACATCTTGACATGTGGAAGGTGAAGTGTCCAAGGGACATGATGAGATGGAAGGAGGGTACATGATGTGGAAGAAGTACAAGTACTTTGAAAGTACATTGGGAGAGGAGAATATTTCCTTAAAAGGAAGGTTCTTGTTTCCAAATGGTTGGAAAGTGACATGGGAGGAATTTTAGTATTCCTCAAAAATCTCCATGTGGAAGAGGAAAGTAGTTGGGAAAATAAATGTGAATTAAAAATTCACATGGTTGGAAGAAGCCCATGGACAAGACAAGGTTCCAAAAACGGAAGCACTTGTCCACATGTGACTTGATGTAACAAGTCAAAGATTCCAAAAGATGCATGGGAAAAGGGGATTCTAGGAGGAACAAATGTGAATTTTAAATTCACATGGGAAGAGGGTCAATGCGAAGAAAGAAAAATGAAAAGGTTGACTAAAAAGGCATGATAAATATGGCTAATGACTTTGATTAAGGTTGTGCAAAAACATGATTAGGAGGATTAATGAAAGATTAAGGAGAAATTGGAGTATGTGAGGATGTGACATTAATTTTTTAATTAATGTGGGCACATTCTAATCCAGAATTAATTAAATTAATCTAGATTAGAAGAGAGTTATGGAGGATGTGACAATGAGAGAGAAAAAGAGGAATTAAAAATTGACTTAAATTCAAAGAGGTCACATGACTAAATTAAGTAAAGTGATGTATTTATTTAATTTAGAGAGGAAAGAAGTAAAAGGTAAAAGTATTTAATTATTGAATTAAATACTTTAGGAACCTTATACAAACGATGAAATATTAATTAAATGAGTGATTTAATTAATATTGACAAAGAGGATGAAATAGGCGAATAAAGGGATGAATAAGGAGACGATTTTGACCATATGGGATTGGTCAAATTTGGATGTCTACATTTTTCCCCTCTTTGAGATGGTGTTACGAAGTAGCATCATTTCAAAGAATATTAAAATATAGAACCCAAAAGAAGATGGTCAAATTGTGAAAAATGCCCTAGTCATCAAAGGATTGTTTGGGAAGAAAGATGATGGGGCTGAAGATGAAGGTTAGGGATGAAGGATGCCTCCTCGAGAGGACATATGGGTTCAAGACAACACAGGTGTGCTCTTGAAATGGATGAGATGATGAGAATGGAGATGAGGAAGATGATGCAAAGTGATGGGTAAGAAAGGATGAAAAGGCGATAGGAGATTGGGAAGCATAAATGGATGCAAGGATGAAGGTGATGTTGCCCCAATCAAGCTACAAGCCAAAGTGGTTTGATGATGGATGGAATGTTGTCATTGAGGGGATGATATATCCCGAGACAACACAAAAGGATAGGGAAGGATACATCCCGATGATGATGACAATGATTATGATTGGATTAAGGCTTGTAACAATGTTGGGGACAAGACCAAGGATGTGATGAGATGATTTGTGCTAGATTGAATGGATGAGGATTGGATTGGGATGCGGGATGGATGAAAGGAATAAAAATGATGGGGGACAAGATGCTTAGAATAGCTAATCTATATTATTCTAAGAAGATTAAAGAGATGATGATAAGAGATCAAATGGATAGGGGAGGGAGATTGATGAAGGATGAATGTATGGGTGGGGAAGATGAAATGCAATTTTCCATTTTTGGAGCACTGATTTTTGCTATAGCATAGGACACAAGATGCCAGGGTATGGAGAACTAAGGTTTATTCATGTCTAATGCATAAGAAAAACCCAACAAACAAGAAGGTTATCCCAATACCCCAAAGTCATGAAGACCTTGGTCGGGACAGGCATTGGAATAACCACAAGCACAAGAGGATGCCCCAATGTAACAAAAGATCACATGAGTCTTGGTGGGTACTACGCGGGACAACCAAGAAGACAACAACAAAGAAAAAAGATCAAGATACACCCCTATGTTGACTAGTCAAAACACACCATGATATGATGGATCAAGGTGACCATGACAAGTGATGATAGGGAGCTCAAATGATAAAAAAAAAGCCAAAAGCATCACAAGATCACAATCAATTTCAAACGGCCTTTGCCATAGGATCAAGGGGATGGATGGGATTGATGAGGTTTATTAGGAAGGATGCATCCTATTGAGACCAATGATGGATACTAAACTAAAAGATTGATATGACGCAGGATATTCAAAGTTGATTGGATCTGATGATATAGGTGGATCTCATTTGTTAAGAACCAGCTAGATAAGGGCATAACTTGATGACATGACATAGGATGCAAGACACAAGACACAAGACTGACACATCCTAGTGACCTAGGGGCTTGGAGGCCAATCAAAGATTAGCCTTTCCTACGTGAAAGCGCAGAGCCCTCATATTTCGATAAAAGGCCAAAGACAAATGATGGATAAAGGATGATGACAAGATAACCCTAAGAAGGGGATAAAATGAGACAGGATAGACCTGGTGGATTGGATAGGATGATGAAAATCACATGAATCTTAGGGATGGGATAGTTATTCAAAGCATCAAAAGATGAACTGGGAGGATGATATGATGGATGGATGAATGATGAGAAAGGATAAGAGATTAGAAAGATGTGTGAAAGAAATGGGAATGATGATGATGAGATAGATGGCATTAGGTTGCAAGGGGAGTAGCCTATAGCTAGATACCAATGACAAGGGATTATGAGATGGGATGAGGATAGAGATAAACGGATAGGAAGATAAGGATGGGGAGACAAAAGGGATGCTATGATGGATGGATAGGGGGATAAGGATAGGGAGGTTAAAAGGATTGTGTGGAGGGATTGGAAGATAAGGATGGGGAGGTGAAAAAGGATTAGTGGATTGAGGGATGAATGACATCTCCAAGGACTATATCACAAAGGAAGATAGATGCCCCCACTCTAGATATGTCATGTGCGAGGAGGCATGAAGGATGAAATAGAGAAGGATAGGAAAATAAAGGAGTGAGATGGATAAAGATAGGATGCATGGATAAGGAAGGGAGATTGAGGGTAGCATGATGGGTGGAAAAGGAAGGTAGACGAATGCGAATAAGGATTAGGATAGTGTGCGGATGAGGGGAATGTATGCCAAGAGGTGTCCAAAGAATGTTTATATGTTTGCCCCTATCGATATCAAGATCACAAGGAGGATGGAAGAATTTGGAGATAAATGGGATATGATGGTAGGATGTGGAAGATAGGTAGGATGGAGGAGATGGTTGAAGGGGTTGCAGTTACCCCCAAGTGTGGAAAGAAACTAGATGGGGGATTTATGCATGATGCCTGTTTTCCAGGTTTTCATCATGGTACTTATCCAAGGTGCTTGTTTTCCAAGTTTTCACCATTGGATGAATTATTTCTCTTTACTATTTTTTTTTTGGATTTTTCTAATTTTTTGACCTCTTTGACTTCTTGGACTTTTTTTTGGATTTTTGGATAGAATGTGGATGGAGATGGATAAGAATAGGGATGTGGATAAGTGGATTTATAAGATATGTGATAAGGATATGGATGAAGGACTCAAGCATCAAGTTCCATACAAGGTATTAAGAGCCCATGTTTGAAGCGACTATTGGACATTGGTACAACGGTATTAGGATAAATGGATTATGCAAGAGGAGAAATTAGAGGGATTTGATGGGGGAGATATGTGGGATGTTGGATGGGATGTTGGAAAGGGTATAGATATAATGATGGGGTAGATGTATGATGAGGTGATGAGTTCAAGACCAACATTGGAAGATGTGGTGGTGTATGTGAAAGGATAGGAGGATTAATGAATGGAAAATGTGGGGATAATGGAGGATATGAGATAGTGAATTTTGGGACATAAAGATCCAAAACAGATTTAGGAGATGAAAGGGGGTATGATTAGCTTTTGGATTATAAACTTTGGATGTTGTTATGGATGCTTCATTTGAAGGCATTCCATCTTTTGTCTTTGGGATCCACATGGTTTTGATTTTTTCTTTGGTGGGCCTTTGCGACCTATGGATTTGATTTGGATTTTGGATTTTATTTTTATTTTCTTCACCTTGTCTTTTAGAGGGGACATGGGGAGCTTTAGATTCATGTGGATCTTTAGATTTATTCATTTGTGCTTTGGAATCTAAAGTTCATTGAATAGCAATGGGATGGGTATGATGAGATGGGTGATGTGGAGGAAACATGAATGGAGTGATGGAGATAGGATTTTGAGGATGATATGTGGATGGAGGATGTGTAGGTACGTGCCTTTGTTGATCATGATTAGGGAACATGAGAGTGGGTTGTGGATGATGGGTGACATGGATGGGTGATGGATGGATAGAAGGATAAATAGGACGAGGTGGAATTGATGATTTTTGGATATAAGGGCCCAAAATGGATTTAGTACTTGGAGGGACATAAGGACCCAAAATGGATGGAGTAGATGAAGGAGGAATGTGGATGGTTGTTTTGAGGTAATACGATGGAGGAGGAGGGATGTCAACAAATGATCTGGTGGAGGGATGGGAAGAGCCTACATTTCTTTTAGAATAGGTTCATTGAAGATGTCTAGAGGTTGTACCAACATCTTTAGATTGTGAGTCTCGGGAAATAGGTCCAAGACCTAGCATATAGAGTTGTTCTTTAACCTAGATGGGCTCTAAAATACCTTGCTCATGAAAGCCTAGACCTTTTCCTTGATAGTTCATGTTCTTGAGCATTCGATCCATGATAGGATTTTTGTTATTCTCGAAGAATGATGCAAGTCCATTATTAGGTGGGGATGATAGGTGTCATATATGCTTTATTTTTCTTCTGCAAGGAGACCACCATGGAAGAATGTGAGAGTACCAAGGGGATATATAAGTGGTGAGGGGATAGTAGGTTTAGGCGATGATGGAGGATCAAGAAATGGAGATGGTGGGATAGTAGCATCTTGATGGGTGGTATCAAGAGAGGGATTAGGTGATATGATAGGATCTATATTTGTGGCAACAGGTGATAAGCGCTCATGCAATAGAGGGATTGGATCTTGAATGATAAGAGGATCATGGGATGGAACATATGAGATATTATGATCTTGAGATGGACTAGATGGGATGGTAGGATCTTGATTGGGAGGAGGGGATATGGTGGTATGCTTTGGATTGAGCTCTTGGCATGAATCATCTTTTGTGGATGGTAGGAGTACAAAGTGTTGGAGGGACTCTTCAAGTGGGGAAGATGGAGGGATAGAGGATTCAAGGAATTCATGGGAATGGATTTCAGTGATACTAGGGGTGGGAGGAGTGGATTGGATTTGGTTATCTTTGATGGGCTCGACATATCTTAGAGTAGGAGATGGGGGTTCAATGGATTCGGTAGATGTGATGGTTTCACCAATTTGAGTGGTGCTAGGGGTGGTAGCATCAATGATAGGTGTGGGTTGGAGAGGGCTCTCATCACTAGTGACCATGGATGATAGATTAGGATGGCATGGTTCCACGACTTCACGATGTGGAGTGGGGAATGTCTTCTTTGTCACGATTCCTTGGAGAACTTCTAGAGTGAGAAATTTGCATGCTCGAGGTTGGGATGGCATGATAGGAATAGATGGAGGATTAGGATTAGATGTAGGACTAAGAGTAGATGGGGGATTAGGATTAGATGGAGGAATGGGATTGGATATAGGACTGGGAGTAGATGGAGGATTAGGATTGGATGGAGGATTGGGATTGGAAATAGGACTAGGAGTAGATGGGGGATTAGGATTAGATGGAGGGTTAAGGTAGGGATGTTGGTATGGTGAATTAAGATTGGAGGACATGGATGGTGGATTGATGTAAGAGAAAGTAGATGGGGAATTAAGATAGGGATATTGGGACGATGGATTAGGACAAGAGGATATGGATGGTGGGTTCTAGTAAGGGTGTTAGGATGGTGGATTAAGATGGGAAGACTTGGATGTTGGATTATGATAGATTGATGGGGATGTAGGATTAAGGTAAAAAGGTGTGAATGTAAGATTAGGATGGGCAGACTAGGAAGGAGGATTAGGATAGGGGGGACATGGATGGGGGATTGTAATATGAGTATTGGGATGACAAATTAGGATAAGAAGATGCAGGTGTCAGATAAGAGGAATTTTTAGATGAAGGATATGATGGATATGCAAAAAAGGAAGATAGTGAATATCCCTTGTCAAAGGTAGCATAAGGAGTGTTATTAGGTATGGATGAAGACATAATGGGATAGTTTGAAGGGGTGATTGGATTTTGGAAAGCGGGTGGAGAAATTTTACTAGCGATGATAGCGTCAAGGGGATCTATGTCGTATACCTCTTGATCAACAAGACTTTCATTATTGTCCTCGACGTAATTATGGTTTCCCTTGACTACTATTGATGTAGGATAAGGATTCATGATGATGAAAGGATAAAGAGGATGGATCAAAGATTTCAAATGGAAATGGACTAAAGCTCAAGTCAAGATTCAGGTCAAGCTTAGATCGGGATTGGATTAAAGCTCAGATTAGGATGATTGGATGATGCGACGGGATTGATTCTGATGATAGGAGTTGATTATCAAAGGATTATTATGACACTGAATCTACCTCGAGATGGAAGCAAATTGATTGGGTTGAAGGTGATTGGATAGGGATGTGACTGGATAAGATTGGATAAGATCAATCGATGATTGATAAGATCGAATAATGGATTGGATAGGATGATGGAAGGGATTCTAAACCAAGTTTAGAGATTACCCTAGGTGACTTAGGATGTTGATTGATCAGATTAAAAGATAGATAGATGATTGTGACACAGAATCCACCTTGAGATTGAAAGTGGATTGATTAGGCTGATGATGATGACTAACTTAGGATAGATGACGATCCTAAGAAGCTATGGATGACAGTGATCATATTCAGATACCTAGATCAATTTGGGTAACCACTTCAAATGAAATTCATAGGATTTGGATTGAGAAAATGATAAGGGATGTGTGACCTAGAGATGCTTCTAGATGATATACCGATATGATTCAAATGATGAACAGGTGACCTTGGGAGAATGCAGATGGACCAAAGCTCATATTAGGATTGGATCAGAGGACATGATAGGATTGATTCTAAACCAAGTTGAGGGGTTTTAACTAGATGACACAAGGTGTTGACAATCAGATTTTTACCAGATTTGGCAATTTTCAAAAATTGTCAAATTTTGCCATTTTAGGAAACTTCACAGACATACCTTTGAGAGTCCATTTTTCCCCAAAAATACCCGAAAATA
This sequence comes from Sequoia sempervirens, assembly GCA_007258455.2. Classification (NCBI taxonomy): domain Eukaryota; kingdom Viridiplantae; phylum Streptophyta; class Pinopsida; order Cupressales; family Cupressaceae; genus Sequoia; species Sequoia sempervirens. Next base: position 282,786 of record VDFB02332310.1, read on the forward strand.
AGATAGGATGAATTTCCAACTAACATCCCAAATCTGAGACATGCATTCCAAGTTATTAATGAAAACAATTTTTCAAAAACTAAAAAAACACTAAATTGTGATTTTGAGGGTCAAGATGAAAGTTTGGAGCCCCAAAAATGTGTTGAAACGGGGTCCAACTGCCTTAGGATCGGTTGGGAATACACATGCCACCTCATAACACAACCACCCATAAAATTTTAGCCCAATCAGACACTCGAGTCAAAAGTTATGGCCTCTAGAAATTTTGACATAAAAATCAAAACCCTCAAAACGAAGTCTATATGAGTGGAATGGATGATTTGATTATAGATATGGACTCTAATGATGTTCTAAGAAGAACCTATGTGGTTTTCTCGATGAAATGATGACTTACAAAAAATGTCGATGGATCCTTAGAACGAGGAAACGACTGCTCAGAACAGGCAAACAGAGGCTCGAAATGATAGGATGAAGACTTAGAATGAGTAAATGGATGTTCCATTGGGTAGATTGACCTTCAAAATGGGGATATGAATTCTTGGAATGGGTGAACAGTCATTCAGAATGGGAAAACGGTTAGTCAGAATGAAGGAGTAGCACTCGAAACGATTGAGCGGAGGATGAAAATAACTATTTGAAGGGAAGGCATGCCTATTCAAGGGCAAGTCCGCCCAACTAAAAGGGGCATGTCCGCCTATCCAAGGGTAGGTTTGCCCATCCAAGGGAAGGTTTGCCTATTCAGTGAAAACAAACAAAAATAGCTATTTGAAGGGCAGGTACACCTATTCAAGGGTAGGTCTGCCCAACTGAAAGCGACAGGTCCGCCTATCCAAGGAGAGGTCCGCCTATTTAGTGAAAATGGACAAAAATAGTTGTTTAAAGGGTAGGTACACCTATTCAAGGGTAGGTCTGCCCATCCAAGGGCAGGTATACCCAACTAAAAGGGGCAAGTTCACCTATCCAAGGGAAGGTCTACCTATCTAAGGGCAGGTATGCCTATTTAGTGAAAATGGGAAAAAATGGCTATTTGGAACAAGTAAACGGGTGCACGAAACAAGGAAATGGATGCTTGGATCGAGGGGATGAATGTTCAGGATAGGGAATGGATTCTTGGAATGGATGTATGAATGTTTAGAATAGGGAAATGAGTGATCAGAATGATGAAATAGGCGCTCAGAACAATGAAACGAGTGATAAAATTGACTATTCAAGGGATAGGTACACCTATCCAAGGGCAGGTCAGCCCCTCCAAGGGCAGGTACACCTGTTTGACAAGAAGTTGGGAAAATTTGACAAAAACAGGTTAAAAAGGGATTAAGACAGAGGGCAGGTTTTCCCCTGGTAGGGTAGGTCCACCCCTCTACACAAGCCTGAACTTGATTTTTGCAAAAACGACTATGGCAAAGGACCTAAAACACAACAAACAACAATCAGAGGATAAGGCTAACTTGATTGAATAGAAAATCACTGGTTTTTCACAAAGAAAATAGTTCAAGCACCACGATCCTAAGATTAGTAGAATGGGTATGGATAACAAAGTCCTCTATCTAGGATAAACAAGGTGGCTAGGGAGTCCTCAATATACACCCGGTACATGAGGCCCAAACCATGAACACCAACCGTCACAAGCATGAGTCAACAACCTTAGCGAGATACTAAAAGCTCATACCAACTCTTCACGTCATCTCAACGCTTCGCCAATAACGACGTGGCTAGATTGGGGTATAGCTTTGGAATCACCCCTTTGTATACCCAGTCAGTATGCATGGTTGGGATCTTCCCTTGGGGTGATGAAATCCCCAAGCAAGTCCCCTAAGAAAAAGAAAATATGGGTGACTCAAAGGACTTGGTAAACTATGATTTCTCGTCACCCAAGATCGCCAAATGGAACAAGTGGATTAGATACATCAATAGCCTACCACAAGCATGACACACAAAGTAAATTTGACCCCCCTAGTTAAGTTATGTGCCTAAACTAATGAAAAACAATAACAAGCATCTAATAAATGCTTTAAAAATGGATGGCCCTGCAAGAAACTTGTTAGTAATTTGTTTTTCGCTTTCCACCAAATGCTAATCAAATCCTTGCATAGACATAAACAATACACTTTAGGGGGTCAAATATACTAAAAACAACAGAAAACGGTGCTTAAAATACAATTTTTACCTTCTAGAAAATGTTGTTTTGGGCGGGTCCACCCCTCTATTTGGGACAAGTCCACCCCTCTATGGGAAGGTCTGGCCCTCTGTTGAAAGATGGAAAAACTTGTTGTTTCTGGGCTCTGTGGAGGGCAGGTCTTCCCCTTGGTGGACAAGTCTGCCCCTCTATGGGAAAGTCCACCCCTCTATGGGCAGGTCCACCTCTCTGCGAGGGTAGGTCCGCCTCTTTATAACCTAAACCTACAAATAGTGAAACAACAAAACACTTGAGAGCAAGAGACCCATTTGTGGGTCCCACCGGGTATGCCAGAAAGTGATCAGGTGAAAATCCATGTTCCTAAATGTGCAACAACAACAAGAATGCAAGAAACAACAAAGAACACCTAACACCTCAAGATTAGGCAAAATGTTGAACTTGAACAAAGAAGATGAAATGAAACAATTATACCTTGTCAAGTTATTCCTTGGTTGGCCCTTTGATCTTTGATGTTGTGTATGCTCCTTGGATGGAAAATGAGATTAAAGATGCAAGATGGGTTGCAAGATGGTTGAAAGTGGATGATTAACGGATTCAAGTGCTATGATGAAGGAAAAATATGCAAATTGGCTAAGTATGGCTTCAAATGGAAAAATGGCAAGAGTTTGGTATCAAATGCATAAGGTCTCCAAAATGAGAGAATAGATGGGGTATTTATAGAGGTTATTGAATTCTCTAGAGAATTCAATAGTCAAGATTGAGCGACCATGGCCAAGATGAAGGGTTATGGTTAGGTGAGGACTCACAAGCCCTCACATCTTGACATGTGGAAGGTGAAGTGTCCAAGGGACATGATGGGATGGAAGGAGAGTATGTGATGTGGAAGAAGGACAAATACTTTGAAAGTACATTGGGAGAGGAGAATATTTCCTTAAAATGAAAGTTCTTGTTCCCAAATGGTTGGAAAGTGACATGGGAGGAATTTTAGTATTCCTCAAAAATCTCCATGGGGAAGAGGAAATTAGTTGGGAAAATAAATGTGAATTAAAAATTCACATGCTTGGAAGAATCCCATGGACAAGACAAGGTTCCAAAAAGGGAAGCACTTGTCCACATGTGACTTGATGCGACAAGTCAAAGATTCTAGAAGATGCATGGGAAAAGGGGATTCTAGGAGGAATAAATGTGAATTTTAAATTCACATGGGAAAGAGGGTCTATGCTAAGAAAGGAAAATGGAAAAGGTTGACTAAAAGGCATGCTAAATGTGGCTAATGATTTGATTAAGGTTGTGAAAACACATGATTAGGATGATTAATGAAAGATTAAAGAGAAATTGGAGTATGTGAGGATGTGACATTAATTTTTTAATTAATGTGGACACATCCTAATCCAGAATTAATTAAATTAATCTAGAATAGAAGAGGGTTATGGAGGATGTGACAATGAGAGAGAAAAAGAATAATTAAAAATTGACTTAAATTCAAAGAGGTCACATGACTAAATTAAGTAAAGTGATGTATTTATTTAATTTAGAGAGGAAAGAAGTAAAAGGTAAAAGTATTTAATTATTGAATTAAATACTTTAGTAACCTTATATAGACAATGAAGTATTAATTAAATGAGTGATTTAATTAATACCGACGAAGAGGATGAAATAGGAGAGTAAAGGGATGAATAAGGAGACGAGTTTGACCATATGGGAGTGGTCAAATTTGGATGTCTACACTACTATCTAACTATGAAACAAGATGTGCATCAATTTGTAAAGAAATTTCTAAGATGTCAGCAACATGGCAATTTGATACACACAACATCCCAAGAATTAAAAAATATTATTAATCCATGGCCTTTTTCACAATGGGTCCTTGAACTTTTTGGAAAAATCCACCCACCTTCCTCCAATTTCCCTAAATCAATAATAATTGCCATTGATTAATTTACAGTGTGGGTTGAAACCATTCCATTAACCTACATAACCAAAAAATGAATTGCTAAATTTATCCTTCATTACATAATATGTCACTAGGGAAACCCCTTTTCCATTATTACAAATAATAGAAACCCATTCAAGAACCAAGATACTCATGATAATTTCCATAAATTCCACATCCAACATTATTTCGCTGCCCTATATTATCCCCAAAGTAAGAGACAAGTAGAGGCTTCTAAAAAAACTTCCTAGAACTACTCAAAATGACAATCAATAAAGTTGGTTGTGACTGGTACCTACAGCTCAATCCTTCCCTATGGGCCTATCACACACCCATTGGTGTGACTCCATATCCACTTGTCTTTGGTTTAGAAGCCATTTTTCCAATTAAGGTCAAGCTTTTGTCACTAAGAATATCATTAAATCTCATGGATGAGGAGGAGTATTAGGTTATACATCTACAAGAGTTATAACTACTTGATGAAAGGTGTCTCAATACCTTGAATCATTTACATACATACCAAAATCACCTCCCTCATAGATATAAAAAGAAGATATACACTTCCCAGCTTTAAATTAGTGATCTAGTACTCAAATAAAATTAGAGGAACCTCCAAGACAAAGATAAGAAGGGAAATTTTGAACCTAATTAGCTTATAATTTTTACTACCAAATATGAATCAAGAGCCTTTCAAATTTCCACACTAGAAGATCAAGAAAAAATACAAAAAAAAATGGTAAAAATAAATAATCAATCCAATGGTTAAAACCACCTTGGTGGTATGTTGGATAAGTACCTTGTTTAAAACTTGCTTGCAAGTGCCATATATAGTAGTCCTATCCCACCATCTAGTAGGATATTATCCACTTCACCCTTCACAATCCCCCTCATGACCTCCATCCTATCATATATTTATAGTATGCATATTAATCGAAGGGTTTGCTAGCCCCACCATATCCCATACCACCTCATTTCACAAACCTATCATGGCTTGAATTGGTATCACCTAAATTCATAGTCCATCTCACTTTACCCATCCAACCTATCATATCCCCACATTAAAACTTATAGACATCTCCTATGCACAACTACCATTCCAATGGCTACTCTTAAACATTGAAAAATCAATGTTTTTCTCTCAACAATGGAACGTTTATTGTTTATAGTAATTCTTAGCATTTATTTTATACTCCTTGCACCTCTACCAACCCTAATACCCTCTCTATGGATACCTCCTATCACATTATGTGTCCCACTTTGATAATGATTCCCCTTCAAACATACAATACATCCATCCACTATCATTCCATATCCCTTGTTTAAGGAATATACACCTTCACATACGTAATAAAAATTCGATAGGAATTCATGTCTAATTTTAACACACTACCCAGTACATTGAGCTTATCCCATTAAACTGAGCTTCACCCTATTACGTTGAGCTTACTAAACTTAAGACTACATAACAAAAAAACTAAACATCATACATCACATCCTATCACAAATCATACATAAGTCAAAATTTTGAACGATAAATATTCACCATACCTATTTCCCATCATCCTTATCTAAATAATCATCCATTCCCTTACGGATGTATCCTTCTCGTGTCAAATATAATTCTAAACATCACCCATTCTAATTTGGCAAGAGATATTATGGTTGCATGACTTATTTATCAATTAGTATTTTGTTTTGATTTATCTTTTGACCCATAAATATACCTACTTAATACCACCTATATTTTACTATATCTTGGTGGGTTTTGACTGGTGTATAATGGGTCGTAGTATTTCTTGTTGTGTGTTGTGTTTGTTGGTTATTTTTACATGACCCACCAAGGCTAAATTAAATATTGTCTGTGTAGGAATGTCTTTATATGTGTTGTTTGTTCCTTGCATAGACCCAACAAGTCCATGCCAAGGAATTTTGTGCATAATGATCTCATATCTTAAATCTCATTTCTCACATGATCCTCCAAGGTTGTATCACGTCCTATGTGTATTAGGACAACCTTTTGTTTGAGATTCAAGTCAATGCAAAGGTTAGTACCTTTCCATCTTGGTTCATAATCTCCTTATCTATATCAAAATTTAGTATTTCTCTCCACAAGTCAGCATAATCTCATCCACCCATCCATCTACCCACTCCTACCCATCATCCTATATTTTATACATAAATTAACTAGACAACTTGAGCTCCATTCCCCAACCTATACAAATACAACCTCATATCCTTCCAAATTCTCTAATTTATCCCCCCGTCTATCCTCATCCTATCCTATATCCATTCAACCATTCCCAACTCATCCCCTTTCCTCTCACATTATATCATGACCAAAATAAAAATAATCATTCATTAAATCCATTTGTTAAATCCATAATCACTTTGTATATATTTCATTCACTTGCAATCATTACAATAATAACCATCATACACCCTAGGGTCATCCATAACACATGCATTTACTAATCCATATAAATATCATTATACCCATAATTGCATTCTTACATATATAATCATTGATATATCCATATAGCAATAAATCCATAAAATATCCATAACATCATAAATGTATAACATAAAAATTAATAAAATCACCTATGAGTTACCATAACCATGCATATTTTTCTCATTATCAAATCAAATAACCATGTATCATCCATAAATCATGGCATACATAAAAATAAATATCATAATAATCTAGACATCATAATCTCATACATCTATAATTATTTAGGCATCATAATGATGCATCCATAATCACCTAACCATCATAATCATAAAATCATAAGTCATCCATCCATAAAACATATGCATAATCATAATTCATCATCATCTAACACAAACATTTATTGAATAATCATAAATAAAATCCATCAAATCATGCATCCACAAAATATATATAACCATCATATGAACAGATATACATAATAATTATATACATCATATGAATACATCCATCATCACAAACATCAATAAATAATTTAAAAACATCACATAATCACCATAAAAAAAGTATCATCTCATATGCATCTCAAAAATAATTGAGGTCATGATACAATTGTGTCACTATGTCCAAAAATGTATATACAAATACTCTAAGAACATCAACAAGTATACATCAGCCTGAAGGCGTATAATACATAGTATAAATAACCTAATTGCTACTCTTATCCTCTGAAGGACCCTCTGAAGGACTTGGTGACCCTAGTGCTCCTAATCTTGGTTGTGGTGGACCTTGAGGATGAGGTGGCCCCATACTAGCATATGGCCTTGATCTCGCTAATTGTGACCTACCTAACCTAGTATTCTCAACAAAGTTGGGTGTCTATTGATCTATTGGTATTACCCCCTTCATACAAAGAGTGATAGTGTTGGTGTGAATAAATGTCATGTACCTAGTTAATTTCCTTACTACGGAATTAGGGGACATATTCACTTGTTAAGTTACTTAGGATTATAAGATTACTTCTAGAAGTCTTAGTTGCCATTTCTAGAACTTATCTTGTCCTAGGTTGTTATGAGTTAGTTGTCTCATGTTATAGGATTAAGAAATTTTTTATGATATTGTATAATCCTATCTCTCACCTTGCCTTTATAAGCAAGGCATCTCATGTATATTTTCATATTCAACCAATATTCAATCTTGCATTGTTGAAGAAAGTATTCTTGTCATTCTCTCTCTTGTGGAAGATATTTTGGCCTATCAACTATTCCTGGGGGTGTTGAGGAGTCACCATTATAGATAGTATTGGGCCTCTCACACTAATAATGTGTAGTCTCTTGATGTTCCTAAAGCATATTAGAGTATCCTTGTGTTATCCCTTATGCACTAGAAGCATCATCCTAGTACTATCCCTCTCCTATCTTAGTTGTGCTACATCTATCTTTACCATTTTCTATAAAATGCAAGTTGCATCCCACTCAGTAGTCAAAGTGCCCACCTTTCCCTATAAATATCTTGCAATACTATAGCTAGATCTCCCTTTATAATCATTTAGGATAATTCATTATCAACCATCACCCACATCCTACACCTATGCTTGTGATGTAGCTAACAATCCCTACAATCAATTCAAATCTATATGTAGGCTATCTTTCTCCATAGTCTGCTAAACTGACTCATCTTGTTCTTGATTTCTCTCCTATTGGAACTCCTCCAAATCTAATAATATCCTACCTAGTCTCTCTTGGATATCATCATCATCATCATCATCATCCCTCATCTACTACATCATCTCATCATCATCTTCTCACCCCATATCCCCCTCAGTCTATATCCTCTCCACCCTCTATCATACCCATATTCCCCCTCCATACTCATCACCATCATTACCCTCATCTCCACCATCATCACCCTCGTATCCACTACCACCCTCATCCCCTATAGCTATCATCTACCCCCTAGGTATCATGAGTTGAGCCAATCTTTAGTTTTCCCACCATGCATCATACTCAAAGGTAATACATATATTTTTTACCTTTACACCTCTATATAAAACTATGTAGGAATGTCCTTGACCACTCACTCTATTTGCCACTAATATCAACATGGATATATGTTCCCAAGCCCATATGTGGAGTAGTGTCACCCCAAACCCCAAGCTTTGACCATCCTTGTATACTACTAAATTCATCTCCCTATATAACTATGCTAATACATAAGACCCCCATGCATACACCTCCTCAACTGAAAGCATACACTCTAGAACGTGTACCCATATAGTGGGGAATCCATGAGATATCATATCTAGAACTAACAATCCAAGGTCATCAACATAGGTAAAAATACACATAACAACTCAAATAAATCCATCACCTCTGTAAAATCCATCTCAATCCTGTAGGTCAAAAATTCATCCAATCTAGCCATAAAATCCCTTTGTAGATTTGTATCTCATATCATTAGGTCATACTTTGGTACCTCACTACAAGTTAAAATCTAAAATATACTCCATACATCCTACAAGGTGATTTTAATCTCAACCATCAATAGTAAGGAGTTCCTCTCACCTTGCTACCGCTCCACAAGTGTGATCATCATCATTCGATGTGCCCTAATCTCCAACATGGGAGCCACCTCATATAATCCAATAACCTCCAAGAACTCCATGTCAATGTCCATATGCTGGTCATGTAACCTCATGGTAGACAACCACCTCTCTCAGGAATGTAAGGTTATGTGCATGGAAATAGGGAACCAAAAGGGGGTCTTAAGTGGCCACTTTTTTTTTCTTTTTTCTGAAATTAGGAATAATTGATCTTGGATGAGAAATTGAAGATCAAAATTTGAAGACACAACAAGAAAAAGAGTTGTAGTACTCTAAATCTACTTTCTAAACTACTATTTTTTTAAATGGTGGATATTAGGGGGTTTAAAAAGGGGTAGCATACAAAGTCCTCTTGTTTCTATAAAAAACACACAAAATAGCATCTGGTGTGATATCCCTAAAATGTTAACTTTTTTTTTTAGTTTGAAAAAAATTGCTTCAATGAGAAATTAGCTAACACCATGTAATTTATGGTCTATTTTTTTGATAAATTTTTAATGAATATATGATTTTTTACTAATTTTCAAATTGGACACATCTTGAAAAATAATATTTGAGCATGCATCCCCTAAGTTTTCTGGAAAATAATCAAAAATCAATTTTTTTACTATGTATAAAATAGAGTATAGTTTCTAAAAATATATTTTTCTTCAAATTTCAATAAACGAGTAAAGAAAGAAGCAAAAAATTCCATACATAGGTTTTTGACAAAAAATGGAGATACTAATAAAATAATCAAAGATCAAAACCTTAACATAATTGAGACATAGAAAAATTTACATGGTTAGAAAGCTAAGAGAGAGCTCAACATTACTATGTTATTTTTAACTTGACATTGAAAGACGCAAAAAACTTGATGAAGAGTACACTCAATATTGTGTCATTTTTAGAATTTGTAAGAACATGTCTATGGGAATTGACATGTAATTCCAACCCTTTGTGTTGGATTCCCAAATCAAATCCAACCCTTATGGTTGGAAATACCCAAATCAAATAATAAAAAAAGCACGTTATAGAATATAGAACACAAGTTTGTTATAATGTGAACACTTTATAATATGCTTGCTTTCCAAGAAGCAAAAATAAATTGATCTTTCTCTTCCCATCACTCTACCTCCTTATATAACTCACACTCCCTCTTCCTTAAACTATATACATGAAATAAACATTGAAGTATAAGTGACATTTATATATGGACATTTATTTTCTTATACGTTAAGTTATATTTCATGTATTCGGTTTCAAGATTTTTGAGAATGGTTTCAAGTCTCTTAGAGTTATAATATAGATTCTAGGTTTTGAAAGATCTTAACATCTTTTAGAATTAGTCAAATTTCAGTAATCAACAAGCTCCTATCATCTTTTAATTGTCAAAGAGTAACTTTGTAACTATTTAAAAGCATCATCAAGCCTCTCCTTATATATCTCTCTATATCTCTTCCTCTCCCCTCTCCCTCTCTCTCTCCCTCCCTCCATCTCTCTATACTTGCATCCCTCTTGATATCCATATATCTCCCTCTCCCCTCTCTCTCTCCCTCTACCTACCTCTTCATCCCTCCCTATCTCTCTCTCTTGCCTCTCTCTCTCCCTATCCCTATAGATATATCTCTATATCTCTCCCTCTCCCCTCTACCTACCCTCTCTCTCCCTCTCTCCCTCCCTCCCCCCCTCTCTATTTATCCCCCCTATCTATCTCTCCCTCCCTCCCCCCCCTCTCTCTCTATCTCCCATATCTCTCTCTAGATATCTCTCTACATCTCTACCTTACTCTCTCTACCTACATCTCTTTATGTATTTTTATTTATCTTTCTCCCCCCTCTCTCTCTCCCTCTATATATATATATATATATATATATATCTTTATTACTTTGTCTCTCCATATCTCTCTAAATCTCTCTATATATATCTCTCTCTCTATCCTTCCCTCTTTACTCTCTTTGAGGGAGGTAGAGTTATCTAGAGATAGAGGGAGGGGATCGAAAGGAAGAATAAAGGCGCGAATCGTCCAGCGTCGGATCGGCGGACAGGAAGATCGAAGTCAGGAAAGGAAAAGCGTCGAAATCCGGCGGGTATCATGAAGTCGAGATAAAGATTTCACGGATAAAGACAAAGATCGATCGTCGATCGAAATCCGGAAACAATCCGGGTCCTCGTCGGGGTTTGTTGATTACTGAAATTTAACTAAGTTTGAAAAATTATAAGATTGTCTAAAACCTAGAATATACATTATTATTACTCCTAGAGATCAAAAACCATTCTCAAAAATCGTAAAACTATATACATAAAACACTAGTACAAAAACAACAATAAATGACTAAAAAAACTACTAAAAATTGCATATATGTGACTAAGCTTGGTCACGTGACCATTATTATCCAATCATTAATCAGACGACCAAATTCATGACTAAACAATTTTTAGTCATTTATTGGTTGTTTTGATTGATCAATTTGGTAGTATATTTAGTTGTTAATTTAGTCATTGATTGTTGTTAACTAGTCATTTATATAGTCACAGTAGTCATTTATTTAGTCATGGTAGTCGTTTATTTATTCATGGTATTCATTTATTTAGTCATGGTAGTCATTTATTTAGTCATTGTAGTCATTTATTTAGTCATGGTAGTCATTTATTTTAGTCATGGTAGTCATTTATTTAGTTATTGTGGTATTTTATTTAGTCATGGTAGTCATTTATTTTAGTCATGGTAGTCACTTATTTAGTCATTGTTTAGTCATTTATTTGGGTGAATCAGTGATTTAAGTTACAAATCAAATCTAACTTAAGTAATTCTCACAAATTTATGCATATATACTTCAAGTATCATAGATATTCAAATGTTGAGAGAAGCACCATGAAATGAAGACTAAAATACTTGAACAAATATGATTGATTAGACACAAACATATCACAAATCAAGAGAAGCCACAAAATAGTATTTATGAGTGGAAAACCCTGTACATGGAGAAAAAACCACTCTAAAAATTTACTTCAATAAGCCTCACTAGAAAATCAAAACCTCAATGGCTACAACCTCACTAGTAAGTCAAAACATATAAATGATGTGCCTCACTGGCAACTTGTCTCACTAACTATTTTACAACATTTATTGAAGAATTGAAGAATTCAAAAAGGCATAAAAACTAAGAATCACTCTGTATCAATGAATTTATTTTCTTGAAAGTTTCATTTGGATTTGAAACTCAAGAACCTTTACTTCTACACCTACAACACAATGAATACTATAAAATGTGTTTCTTATTAAAAAAAAATCCATCTTAGCTCATGCATTGTTAAACAGTGAATTTGTATTAGAACATTTCATTTGCACTTCATTTCTTGAGTATTTCAATTAAATTTGAAACTCAAGAAAGCTTTCATATTTTTAACACTTTAACACTGAGCTCATCATTTTTTCATAGTGATCAAGAAGCCCTAAATCGAAGTTCATCAAACTTATATTGTGTGCATGGTGGTTGATCACACAACCCATATTTGCAACTGTTTTCAAATGTTGTCATAACTAGAAAACCATTAAACATAGTTTCATAACTGCATACAACCAATATACATTAGACCCTTTGAAACAGAAATTGTCTTTGTAAAATATACTGCGACCTTTTAAATTATACCAACCCTCGTATTGTAGAACTGTTGTATATAAAACTGCTATCTAGTTTACAAGTAAATTCTTATGATGCATAAATAAAGCAAAGAATATATGAAATTAAAATCTATGCATGGGTGAGCCTATCAATCATAAGGAAATTGCAGAAAATCCTTCCCTTACCTGATCAAGAATTAAAAAAATAGAGTTTCAAAAGCCTTTTTCAATAAAACCATTTTGTGCATATCCTGCAATTAATGCATTCCATGAGACCAAATTTCTTTAAGGTATTATGTCAAGTAGTTTGTGTGCCTTGTCCCTGCTTCTATTTCTTTTATATGGGATTCACTCCTCCAAACTCTTCCTCCTTGGTATTGACCTTTCACTTCTTCAATTTGGTGAGCTACAACCTGAAAATAAGGTTTCGACAAGGGTTTTAGAGTATGTTTATTAAAATTAAATTACGACCAAGATCCTTTACCTATTTGTTTTCTGCCATTTTTTATTTTTGGAAATGTGAGCACATTATGGCACACTTGCCTTCTAATTCGAGCACATTATAATGTGAGCACGTTATAACACACTCACGTTATGTATTGTATGAGACCAAAAAGTGGTGTGACGACTTTTTGGTCACACCACTTTTTGGTCCCCCATCTTTTTGCACTTACTCATAAATGACGTAATTGCATTTGCATCCATCCAATCCAAGTCATAAACTTTTCAAAAGTTAACTTGAGTTTACCCATCTCTATGTTGGTGCCTTTTTATAAAAGTGTCAACTCATTTATGTGCAAGAACATCTATTGTGCAAGCACATATATTATCTTGTGCAAGTGCATCTATTGCAAGAACATCTTTGTTTCACCCAAGCATGTCTAAAATGCAAGTGTTTTTTCCTATTGCACAAGTGAAATTTTTCTTTATAAGTGTCATTTTTCTCCACAGGTGTCATTTTAAGGCATAAGCACCGACCTTTTGTCTCACAAGCAAAAAATCCGTGACACATCCAACTCTTCATAGAGTCATTTTTGCACTTTCATCTAGTTCTACCCACATTTATGAACCTCCAAGCTACCCCTAGGGATCCAAATTCAAAGACATACTGATTGTGGTACCCCCTCTGGCCATTGTTGCATCCAAACTTTCTCTATGTAGTGTGTGCGTCGCAAAATTTTCACCATCATGTTAAAGACTCTATTGCACCAAGAATACTTTGATCTTCAAAAGCTAAGGGTGAAAATGACCTTCTATGGGCCCTCTTAGGCCTTTTTATAGGCTACATAACCCCCCATTCAAAGTCCTAGACCCTGAATTTTCTCCATTCTCCATTAATTTTTTGTTATTTCTCCATTTTACATCATTTTTCATCTATTTTTCTTCTAGTAATCCTGATTTTCTCTCCTCTATTCATTTTTAGATTTCATTTCTTCTTTTTGAGAGATCATCCACATATTTTTTTGAGCGACCTTTCAATAGGGAATCATTCCACCACTTCTTTTTAAACTACAAGAATAAGGTAGCCCTCCTATAAACTGCAGTGCACCTGGTAAAATTTTTTCACATGATCGATGACATTGGTGTGACATGCCCTCTGATACCATGGGGAGGGGGGAGACTAGACCACTTTCTTCAAAGAGGGGAAAATGTAAAAACCCAAAAATTGACTCCATTTTATAGTTAATTAAATAAATATATAATTAATTATTATTCTTGATTCATCTTCTTCCCACTTTCCCACAATTAATTAAACAATTTTATTTAATGAATTATCTATCACCCTCATAATTAATTTAATTAATTATATTTTCACTTCTCATTTAAAGGTTGATTAATTTAATTAACTCAATGTTAGCCCCCACTCACTAATTCTTCTAAATCTGATTAATTAATTAATCCTTTATTAATTGATTAATAATCCTTCCCTAAGCATAATTAACATGTCCCTCAATTAAAA